>BQNB010044361.1:0-44938 GCA_026074375.1 Tanacetum coccineum | reverse complement strand
TACTTTTCCAAGCGCTTATAGTCCTCCAAACCTGTCTCCTACAAGGTGGAGCTACACTGTTAGCTGTATTAGTCTTATGTAAAAGTTCCAAATGAACTTGCATGAATAGATATAGTGGCATTCACATACGCAAATCATAGGTACATAGCATTGTCCAAAAACATAGAAATTGTTTTGCACAGTAGTAAAAATGTATGAAACATATTTGAGTATCATCTTCTTCCAACGGAAAATAGTTTAAAAGTGGGGCTACGAGAACTCACCTCAAATAAAGATGATAGTAGCTGAAAATACATGATCACTAACTAATCCGCAACGATGCCCGGCCACAACCTATTAATAAGTTTTATCTTAGTGATTTGTTGTATGAAAAAGGTCTTAATGAACATGCGTTTGCAATAGTATTTGTAAAAGAGTTTGTATAAATGTCGTAAAAAAGCTTTGTATCATTGTTGTTTGGTGGTTGAGTAGTTTGACTCGATGAATCTTATGCCTTTAAAGGAATAAGAAATAGGAAATAAGAATTAGAAATTCGAGAATAATAGAATTTAGAATTAAAGAAATAAGGCTTTAGGAATTAGAAATTCGAGAATAAGAGTTCAAGAACTTAGAATTATAGAAATATGAATTCAGACATGCTTAGGCAATTCACCCCAATATCCCAAGTAAATTAGGCAAGACATCCTCGATTTAAGTGTTATCACGTTTTAGACACATATGATAGATATTAGGAGTTTAACATAAAAAATCATATTTTTGTCTTTTAGTCGGATATTAAAATAATAATATATTACTATTTTGTCTTTTTTTTGCGTTTTTAGGATCTAGTTCGGGTTATGATTATAAGAATGAATTTTAGTCTATTTATTAAGTTTAAGTATAAGCGTTTATTAATTATGAATTAATGTTTAAATAAAATAGTGATTTTGTCCTTTTGCCGAATTATAAGAAAACGAGTTTTTTAAGATATTTCCTAAGTGTAAGATATATATAAAAAAATTTACATGACCCATTCGTTTATAAATGCTTCCCAAGGTTTTAAACCTTATATTCACACATTTTTCTTCAAATAATCAATATCTGACAAAATGCCAAAACTACATACTTTGGCCAAGTTTTATCGAACGATATTTCAAATCTCTATCTTGACGATCCTAAACACCCAATTTCCATAAGTTGATTCAATAATTTACATGCGACGATAAGTTGTATGATGTATATAGAAAATTAGTTCAAGTTTAGTATATGGTTTATTAGTTATTGGGCCTTATGGCCCATTAGTAGTCCATAAGAGTATAGTCCAAGTGTAGTCCATTAGTCATTGGGCCTTATGTCCCATTAATAGTTTCATGTTTTAGTCGGATATTTATTCAAAAATCAAGTTTGTTTCAAATAAGTCTAAGAATCCCAACTGTTGTTGATGCCCCAATGTAATAGATCTTGAATTTTCCTTTAGGTGTTAGGCTTGTGTAAAGGTTTAGTTAATCAAAATGATAAATCCTACAGAACACACTATGGTAATGGATCTAATCTATTTGATAAATATATCAAAGACTAAGCGGAATCTAATGTAACATCTGAGAATATTTCGGATTTATTAGATAATTTATTTTACCCATTTGACATTTAGGATCTGGCTTGACTTATAAGAAACGATCTCTAAATCACGTATCACGACTCGACTCTAAAGGCAATTTGAATGTGAACGACTTTCCTGACAACTTTCATTTTGCCCGAGTCCTGGAAACGAGCCGAAAAGGGCTAAAACAGCACCGCAAACATTATTCGAACAATATACAACGCGGACACACAAAAACAATTAAATTTGTTTTTAATTATCAGTATTATTTAATATAAAAATATTAAATAAATTAGTCATCATTTTAATTAAAAGGTTTGTGGATAACGCCATACTCGGGTTGGTAAACGAGCTTAAATTCAATTTTATTTCGGACAAGGCGAAACCGGCTCACAAAATGAATAACATATATTTTATTTAATATTTATGAAATATTATCAAGTGAATACTCATTTTTATCAGAAAAATGATTTAGAAAACAATGGCGCAAGTTTCGAGAGTTGAATCGTCCGTTAAGTCGCTCAAATGAGTCCCGAACCGTTTTTACCAAAACTATAATAAAGAAGTTACACTTTAGACCCTGGACTATTTCAACTTGTCACTTTTGATTTAAAGTTTTAATATATATATAAAATTATATATATTATTTCATTTTATACAAATTTTTCACACACACTCTTTTTATAACTCTCTCTCTCTCCCTATTATCCGGCCACCGCCCCTCCTCCATCTCCGGCGACTTCTCCGGCCACCACCGCCGCGCCGCCGCCGGAAAACTTTTCCGGCGGGATTTTTCCGACCAACTCCAAAAACACTCCCCATCTTCCGATCTATTCGATCCCCATACCCACTCTCCCTCACGCGCTCCATCACCTCCCCACTGTCACCACCACGCTGCTGCCATGCCACCACCATCATCATTATACCACTCCCATCTCCAACCAAGCACCACCATCATCATCATCATCATTGTTTCATCATCGTCATCACCACCACGTCACAGCCACCACCACGAGGGTGGTTTGCTTCGGTGGATAAGCAACACCACCGCAAGGGGTGCGTTCGGTGCGATTAGGGTGCGTTTGGTTTACCTAGCAGCAGTTAAGGTGCGTTGGTTTGGGTCGGGTTATGGTTATAACAACCATGGGGCGTCGAGTTTGGGTGCGGGTTGGCAGCCAAGGCGCGTGTGGTTTATGTATGACGCCGCAAGGGGTTTGTTTGGTATTTGCAACAGGTATGGGTGCGTTTGTATCTGTGGGGTGCACCAGTGAGGGGTGCGTTGGGTTTGTAACAACAAGAAAGGAGGGTGTCGGGTTGTGGGTTCACAGCCGCAAGTGTGCGTTGGTTTCGTGGGGTTGTGTTGTGCATAAGGGGTGTTCGTGTAGAGTTATAGCAAAAGGGGGTGTTTGGTTCCGCGGTTGGCAGCCCAAGGGGGGTGTTTGTTTCGACGGGTCAGCCGCGGGCGAGGGGGGGTATAGTGCGTCGGGTTTGGTTCGCGGGTCAGCACCACAAAAGGGTGCGTGGGGTTTAGCAGCCAACAAGGGTGTGTTTGGTTTAAGTGTTATAGCAAGATTTGAGGTGTTATGTTGCGGGTTGACAGATTTAGGATGTTTGGGTTAACACAGCCAAAGGGGTGTTTGTTTTTGGGGTTGACAGCCAAACGGGGGTGTTTGGTTTGGCTGTTTTGCCAAACGGGGGTGTTTGGTTTGGCAGTTTATGACATTTGGCTTGGTAGAAAAGAACATAGGGCGTGTTTGGTTTATTTACACAATGAGGGTGCGTTTGGGGTAGCAGGATTGACACAAGGGTGCGTTTGGCTGCCGTGAAAGCAGTTAGGGTACGTTTGGTTAGTGATGATCAACAAGGGTTCGTTTGATATATATAACTCTAACCAATAAAAATATACTAAGATTTGATATAAATATTATAATCGGACCGGTGGTTAATTGGTTAAATAAATGTGACTAATTATTATTTTCGGATACATTATATTAGACTAGGGACGAAAATAAAATACTATGATTCGTAACGAAGTTACAATATGGAAACAATGTTTATTAAACGATAATTAATAAACACCATTGGATTGTTAAAATGATTTCTATTAAATTAAATTGGGAAAGTGGATTTGCAACAAAGTCGTTCGACTTGGAATCATTTTATAAACGGAAAGGTCATGACAAAATTTATATAAAGTTATATGTTTAACAATGATTTAATAAAACTTATATTATTTTAGAAACGAATAAAGGGGACCAAGTTATATTTTAAAAGATACATTAACTTGTATTATACAATAACCCGACCAATGAACGAAAACTATACTTTTACAATGAGATGATTATTTTAGGCGCGAGTCGTCGCGGAAACTAAATATAAATTATAAAAATATTATTTTATATTTTATAATTATCAGCTAGAAGGTAACCTAATAATTGTTGTAAAAGGCTTTACAAACATCGGTTAACTTAATTGAAAATCTTAAAACGTACGATTACGTTACATAAGTACTTTTTGTTTAATTAAGTGGTGATTTCAGAAAATGAGTCAAACTAATTGGGTTAATTATTTTATTCACACTTATTATATAATACCTGCAAGGTATATTATACCTTTCAATAATCTTTGGATTGATTATATTTGTTATAAAATTCGCGGTAGGAATTATACAAGGGTTATTTTCATAAGTAATATATAAAGAATATATATTACACACTTTGCGTATATTTTCAACTTATTTATTTAACCAACCACCAAACTATTACGACTTGAAAAGCTAAATCTTTTATCAACGTGTCACGTTGATGTAATCATTCATCGGGAAACCCAGATTCATTATCCTAGGTTAGTGGGACTTAGCCGTTAAGATTAGTTGCAACTTCTTGATCGAGCCGCTTCGTCTTCCGTTCGTATTGTGCATATTAGATGCCCATCTGCCAATCGTTCTTCATCATCAATGTGAGTTCATAACCTCGCTTTTCAATCTTTTGAATGTTTATAAACCCGCGAGGGGGAATACATGCTTGTCTACAAACTCTTTACTTACTGTGTTATCTTATAACAATGTGATTGTTTTTAAAGGATATTATGAGTTCCATAGCCTCACTTTTACTCGTTTTGGATAACGGTTATATATATTTTTGGGATGAAAATATGCATCGTTTTATAAATGGACACAACATGCTTTGTTTTATAAATTGGACGCAAGTATTGATTACATGTTTGCCTAAGTAGCGATAACCCAAGTTGAGCCCCTTTATCATGAACTGTCAATTGCATAGATGTAGTTGGGAATTACATTATGTGAGCGCGAATGTTATTTAATAGATCTATTCGGGAAACGACCTCCCCGTTCGGGTGACTAGCTATCACCGTGAACGAACGTTATAGCATGTCGAATTTAGGATGTTTAGGGTTAGACATCCATATGGGCGTAAATTGCAATATATAGTTTAATTGCAAGAAAGATCGTCGAGCTTCAGTGTCATGAGCTTAGTGTAAATGTAATCTAGTTTTGTGAGATCTGCATGTGTTGCATTATCACTAAAAAGTCTTGCGGTCCTGCATATTATGATTTATCAAACCTATGAATTCACCAACAATTTTGTTGACGTTTTTAAGCAATGTTTTCAGGAGATCAATAGGCATGGGATGCCAGGGATGCATTGGGTTACATTTTGGATTGCACGCTTAAAGATTTAGGTGCATCATATTTTGGGAAATGTATTGTCAACTTTTGTAATATTCAACAATGAACAAGTAAAGCTATATGCTTTTGTATTAAGTCTTTCAATTAAATCCAATGTATCATTTTAAACGACTTTTTGTGTCGTTCTTATATATCTTGTGCTATTGATCTTGAAGTAACACGCCCTGGACCCTTATTCCGCTGCGACCCAATTTGGGGGTGTTACAGTATGATTCATGTGGAGTGCACTTTGTAAGGTTTGGAAATGTGCACATCTTTATGTTAGTTGAAAAGAGATATCTCCTCACACCAATAACAATCACGAATATTCTAAACAAGAAACTACAAAGTGATTATTGGAATGAGATGTGCTATCAACTACTCAAGCTTATGGTAAAGCAGCAAAAGGGTCAATAAAAGGTTTGAATGCATCTTCCTGATTAATGATGAAGAATTTTTAACAAAGAACTTAAAGCTTTAGAAGGGAACAATCAAGTTTAGGGGGATTTGATTGGGGGGTACTAAAAAAACTTCAATGGATCTTAAAGTTACTATGATTTAGGTACATAATGGAAACTATGTTAAGTAGTTAGTACTGGTAGTATAAAGTTACCACTGCTAGTTACTATTGTTAGTATAATTTAGTACTGTTAGTATAAAGTTACTACTGTTAGTTGAAGTTAAGACTGCTCAGAGTTGAAGACTGAAATATAAGCTAAGTAGTTAGTGCTGCTAGTAGTAATGTTAAGACTGCTAGTACATGTTACTACTGTGAGTACATATTAGTAATGCTAGTACTAATGTTACTACTGCTTGTGTTTATTAGTACTGCTGGTACAAAAAGTTTATGCTGCTAAATTACAACTGCTAGAAGACTTACTACTGTCAAGAGGATAAAGACGGTTTCAAAAGATAAAGATTGTTTGGAGAACAAGAATACTTGTGAAGATAAGTATTGAGATATTTTTGTACAAGATATGTATAATGTATTTGTTTAAGAGATTACGTTTATGTTTAGAAAAGATCATGATATCTAAGGAATGTATTGTAAGCCGACTAGGACTCCTTAGTCTATAAAAGGAGGCTCTAGGGCATTAGTTGAGAAACAAGTTTATGAGTTTTCATAGTTGTCAAGTCGATTTAGAAAAGCTTCAAGGTTGTAAACCCTAGTACTATTGAAGGGTACTCGTATTATTAATCTAATAATATTGGAGCGTTTAGTTATATCTTTGTTTATTCACGATTACTGTTTTATTCATAATACTTCTAGGTATTAAGGTGTAGATTCCGCATACACTTTAGTATACATATAAAGTTTCTACAACAAGTTATTTTAGATTTATCCAAGGTAATTTAACCTTAGACAACCTAAGGAATTGATCAAGGATTGGGATCAACAATAATGGTGGATGTATGATGGGAATCAGTTGGCATTGCTGAACCTTCACCTATTTCTTCCTGATTGTGTACCACCATGGTTGGAAATAAGGGTGTGACTCTCCTAGAAAATCATTTCCCTACCCTTTTCATATTTCTAAATATCTTCTTAGTGTGAAAGGGTGTAACATAAATCCTGTTATGACTTGACATCCCTTCAAGTTGTTGATCCAAAAAGACTTTCACAAACCTTGGATACATCAAGAATTTACCAGACACATTTCTCCCAGGTTTTTAAACACTATACTTTCAAAAATGTATTTGAAAAGTTAAACTTTTGGGTTTGTAGCTAATCTCAAGATACTTGCAGAAGCCTAGTGCTACCTAACTCTTCCATGCAGTAGTCTTAGAACTTAGGCATTGTAAATAGTATGAATAAGGAATTTCATTGTAGGAAAGAATGCCTCTAATAAAGTAAGCTTTTATGAAATTTTCTCATACCCCATAAATGTAAGGTGTTCAAAGATGGTGAATTTGGAGGTAGACAATTAAACACTACAGCATCTTCTTAGTTGAAGATCTTCTTCTTACAATCGACTTTGTAATGGATGATCTTCTTTCATCAATAGGGCTTGTAACCGTACTTCCCTATGAGAGTTTTTTCGCCTGACAGTAGACAGGAATTGTTCAATGCACGAAGTATATATTGTAGGATTGATCGTTAGTGCATACTTTATAGTGTGTGCATAAGTAAATCGTTCATTCTGCTTAAACCTTCCTTTCAACGGTTTAGCCAAAAAAAATGCGACCATGTTATGGAGTATAGCAAACTTTAGATTGCCATTGTGTTGCGTTTTGTTGATAGGATGATAAAATATTTGAGTTAGGTTTTTATGATTAGAGAGTATTTGAAAAAGTAAACTCGATTAAATGATTCATTGAAACCCTTAATCGAAGTAGTTATGAAAATACCCTCAACAACTTTTAACCATCACCCGGCAGTAGTAGGTATGCCTGGCAGCATTTAAACGTTCACCACAGTTGTAAGTTTATGCCTAGCAGCATTAACTTTTAACCAGCAGTAGTAAGTAACCCAGCATTAGTAACTCGGCAGTAAGTTATGCCTAGCAGCATTAACTTACAACCAACAACAGTAAGTTATGCCTAGCAGCATTAACTTACAACCAGCGGCAGTAAGTTTTTGCTAAGCAAAACATAAATTTGAGTCACAACATTAACACAATTCCATTCCAAACAGTATATCATTAAACGTAAATGTCCCTCTCTTTTTATTTTTAATCAGAGCTATTATTATTCTTTTCACTTGTACTCACTCTAGTCTGTTTCTTATATCACACAGCTCTCCTTTTGTTTTTATGCTCACTTTTTCTCTCAATTCTTTTTCTTACTAAAACACTTTGTCTGTTTTTATTCCACACATCTCTCTTTTTATTTTTATGCTCACTTAATTCTCTCAATTCTTTTTCTCACCAAATCTCTCTATATATTTTCTCTAATAACCAGCTTTTCCATTATCAATCAAACACTTTTCTTTGCTTTTTCTGTCAAAATGTTAAGTCCAAAACCAAGAAAACACAAGCAATAGCGATTTTATTAGATTATGCACCAGTTAGTTATTAATTATACCTAACAGTATTAAGTATAACTATCAGTATTAACTCAGTAGTATTAAGTATAACTAGCAGTACTAATTATACTTAACCGTAGAAACTTTTAATGACATTGATAATAATACTAATTCATACAAAACTCTACAAAAACATAAAGAGATAAAAGATTTTAAGGATTTAGCATTCCAATACTAGCAATCAAATATTGAAACCTACTTACATCAAAAGATTTTGTAAGTAAATCTACAACATTCTTGTCAGTATGGATTTTGACCATTTGAATCAATTTCTTTTCATTGCTATCCCTAATAAAATGATGTCTAATCTCTATATGCTTTGTTTTTGAATGAAAAACAAGATTTTTAATTATGCAAATTGTACTGTTATTATTAATAAAGATCTTGGTATGCAAAAAATTATACCCATAATCAAGTAGTTAATTCTGAATCCAAAGCACTTGTCCACAACAACTTGGTTTATATATGACTAGCTAACCGGCCACGAGCTTATGTTGTGGGCTTACATTGTAACTTTGGCCCGGTTAGCTTTCTAATATTAACTTAATTTACTTACTATGAGGTTATGGACTTAATTACATTGGTATGTGACCTAACACTTTTTTTGTATTTCTAACAATCTCCCCCTAAGGGAGGTCACTCCAATTTATAAAAAATTTAAACTTAGCATTCTATGCATTCACTTCTGTCTTGAGCTCGTAGTCATTAACTTCAATCGTTTATTTGTGATTTGATGTAGTGATCATTGACTTTTGATGTGAGCTTGTTCCTTTATCTTAACATGAATGTGATCTTTGAGCTTCTTGAAATCATCAACCAAGCATAATATCTCGCCATCTTGTAAACTTGGCCATCTCGTGAACTTATGACTTCTGGACCGACATGCTCATACCTTTCTTGATTTGATTAATCTTGAAACTCTTTATTAATGCATCCCCCCCCCCCCCCCCCCCCCCCCCCCCCCCCCCCCCCCCCCCCCCCCCCCCCCCCCCCCCCCCCCCATCTTTCTTGAATTTTCTTTAATTTAAACACTTTGTCGCTTCAAGAAGGACTTATGGTATCAGAGTAGTGGAAGTCTTGAAACATGTACTTGAGCTTTCATGATGTCTTTATATTTGTCGGTCGGGTATGAGCATATGGCTATGAATCTTGTGAGTGAGCTGGAATCAGGTACCTCCATCACCATCTTTAAATATTCCTGAAATAAAACAGTTAGCAATAAAGCAGGGGGACGAATACGGCTTTTTCATTCGCCCGTGGGTTGGTGAGTAAAAAAAACCTATTTGAATCTGATGAGGTTCAACCTACGTGTTCGGGTAGATTCAATTTAAGAAGATATAACCTTGATAGGATTCCAGCGATGTAGTTATAGAAATATTTCTATACTTATATGTTATCAGATTCAATCAAACTCAGTGCACTGTGCTCATTATCAGAACGTCTCAAAGCAGACATCACGATAAGAGTGAACCAACGAGTTACTATCTCACCGATTGAAAAATAAAAAATTAATTTGAAAATCAATCGACGTGTCACTTGTAAAAGTGGTTTTGTGACAC
Organism: Tanacetum coccineum; assembly: GCA_026074375.1. NCBI lineage: Eukaryota > Viridiplantae > Streptophyta > Magnoliopsida > Asterales > Asteraceae > Tanacetum > Tanacetum coccineum. The sequence continues at coordinate 35,087 of BQNB010044361.1, read as the reverse complement.
AAATCGTGGTATGATAATCATTTCAAATCCTCATCAATCGTCAATTCATAAACCAGGAACAAGTTTGATTCTTAAGAGTCGCACATCGTTTCTTTCAGTTGTCCAAGTTGATTCATAAGAATCGCACAAATTCCTTCCAAGAGGCTTGTGTGATGTTGGCTCAAGTAGGATTACCATCTCATTGTGATTGAAATCACTCGGTGTTCTGGCAAGATATCAAGGATAATGCGTAAGTTCTTAATATGCTAACTGTTTGTATTCACATTGTGTGACCTAGCAAGCAAGATTTAACAAGTGTCCTAATGAGATTTATTGATGATCTCTTTTGGCTCTAGACTCAATAGTGCAACTTTATTTTTAAGTGATCAGAGGCTGGGGGGAGAAGTCTGCCACACATTTTCATTATCAAACCAAATCGGAGTCGATGAAAGTTGATAGAAATGCGTGTAATCTCCGTAAGAAATGAAACAAGAATTGTGAGAGACCTTGAGTTGCTAGGGGGGGTTGTGCATTACTCAATGGGTCCCTTGACTATTTTCATGTTAGTCATCACCTTAATGTTCTGATAGATTATGTATTGAATCAGTTCCTGCCTAAGTGTACTGGAGGGCTTCTTTCTTTTCACCTTTATACTTACATTTCTTTTTCATTCTTAACCCCTTCAAATATTTACCGAGACTTCATAACTAACACCTTGTTGGGTTTGCTTTAGTGTTAGCTCCATCTCAGTCGGTATTATTCCTGATTCTTACTTTTTCTCCTTTTGTATCATACCTAAGGACTTCTACACTAACTAGTGGATATCCCTAGTAGATCCCTTTAGTTTTGGTTGGTTTTTCTTGGGATTTGAATACCTATGCCTAACCACCTTATAACTTCATAAATTTAAGTACATGGTTGGTCTTTAGGGTATTCCTTCATAATCAAAACCAAAATCCTTGAAAAATTCAATTAAAGTGTTTGATATAAATATCAAAAGATTTACACTTTGAGAGATTTCATCATTACTAAAAGCTCCCCCTTAACATGTGCACCATAATCGTAGTACATGCTAAGAGTTAGAGTGCATTGAGTCCATTTATATGATCACATGTCAATCTAATTTATTCAGTTTAATCACATTTTCTCCCCTTATCCAATGTTAATTTCCCTGTTTTTTAGATATCAATTGATTAAACGTTCGAGGAAAAAATGTTACATAATCACTATAAGGAACATTTTAATGCTCCCCTTCAATTTTTGAGGGTATATAAGACTGTGTTGAGTATAATAATTTGAAAATTTTTAAATTTACTAATAAATTCTTGAAAATTTTATACTAGAGCATACCTTATTTTTACAATAAGTCTACACTACATATGTACAAATTCACAAGTTTATGATATACGAAATGACCTTTGAGTTATGAACACAATATGACGAAGTCATATTGTTCTTTGCAGCAGTCTGAGGTCAGTTTTGTAGAGTCTACCACGGACAAACTTCTCCAAACTCCTCATCATCCTTCTTTCCTTCAGCAGTTTGTTGATGTCTTTGATCATGAAATGAGCTCTTTTCTTTTCTAAGTTGCTCCACCTTCTCTTTGGCAAGTACGTCATGTCGATATTCTTGGTAATGTCTTCGAGCGAAGAAAGAAGTCTGGTTAGCGTGCCATCACTGAACTTGTACAGTTCGTCGGAGCGCATCAACCTGTTCCTCCCGATGTCGTCGACATAAATGAATCCTTGAGGGTCTTTGTATGGAGTGTACGGGTGTCTTCTTCTAAGATCAGGTCTTGTAGTATCAGGCTTGGTGACGTTGATATTCTTTTGGTAACTTTCAACTCCAAGTTGAAGATCTTTGACTCGCTTTTGAATAACCAGACTTCTGGTGACCATTCTTAGTGCTATTGTGAAGTCAGCAATGTCATCCCCTGAAAGATTTGTGAGCCGATTCTGAACCACGAGAATTAACATATCCTCAATATCATATTTTCAAAGTCGGGAAAAGTCACCTTCCTTGAATCTGTATAGTACATTATCAGCTCTTCTCACTACAATCTCTTCCAAGTACCCGTATCCATGTTTCCTCATTACCGAGACATGAGTGACTGCCAGAATACGCTTTGTTGAATACACATCTCCTCTTTATTGCATGCCTCGTGCAAAAGCATAGAAGGACTTACGTTTTTCTCCCCATAACGCATACTTATCATAAGCAACCTTAACAGGACTCCATATGTTTGGAACCATGTCTTTGATGCCTGGTAGATCATATTTCGTGGCCTTTTTCTTTGTAGTAGACGCCGTGTATGTCATAGTCGAGATTCCTCCTTGAAGATACTTGAGATCATTGTTGATGAAGAATTCGAATGGTACTCTTTGACATTTTCCACGCGTAATCAAAGGAAGGGGTTTGGAAAGATCAAATGGATAGTCACCGCCTTCAGGATTTTCCCAATTAAGCTTTTCTGAAAGATCCTTATAGCATTCTTCAAAGTCATATTCTAATTCAGCATAATTAGAGCGTGTGCCTTTTAGTAGTCTGAATGCTTGTCCTAGCAGGATTTCTTGAGTTAAATTCTTAATTTTCAGCCCATTTAAGATGTACCCAGAGAAGTCTATTGGAGTGCTCATCAATTCATCAAAGTCTTTCAACGATTTATCAGTAGGATTGGAAGCTGCTAGATTCATCAACCACGTTTGAGTTGGACCTTCCTTAGTCGTCTTGCCAACATTCCAGTCTGGGTCAGTGGGTTCTTAAGGTGGTGTAGGTTTCTTGAACCAGTCACGTCTAGAAGTAGTCTCATCCCTTGGTTCATCTTCATTATCACCCAGATTCCCTGCCTGATCTTGTGGCATGTCTGAATCCGCAACCTTGAACACTGGTTCCTCTGATTGAACAGACTTTCTAGTAGATTTCGGTTGAGACTTGGTGCCTTTGGAGGAGCCGGATGTAGAATCTTTCTTTTTTGGACCAGTGGTTGGTTTAGCATCTTTGCTTGTCTTTCTCTTCTTTAACCCTCGGTCTGATCCAGCGGAAGGGTCTTCATCTTTATCCTTGTCTTTTCGGCCACGCTTCAATGAATATACATCATAAGAATAGAAGAAATCTTTTTCGAGAGCGTAAGATTTTTCCAAACCATCATAGCAATCTCGGTGTTTGGGAACCGTCAAATATGATTCACTTTTCTCCATTTTGTCTAGAAGAATCTTCTTTAACTCAAATTCAGTAAGTGTAGAAGTAGTCTCATAAGTAGATTGTGGTTGATAAGACACCCTAGCTAGAGTAACTTCAACACGTGATTCTTTAATCAACTTTTCAATCACAGGTGGAGCGAAGTTAGACACTACCTGGGGTAGAATATGAGGCAGCTGATCTTTTACTTGTTCTTTGATTCTTGCCGTGAGAGACTCTGAAAGGAAGTTCATGAATTCTTGTCTGGTTTCTCCCAACCTTGTGTCTAGATGACTGTTCACTAAAGATGTCACTTGAGTATGTAGAGGGTCTTTCTTAAGATCAATAACTTCTTTTTCCAATGATGTGATTCTATCATTGAATCGAAAGACTGATGAGAAATCAGGAAGATTAGATAGAGGATTTGTAGTTTCAATTATCGGTAGAGGAGTGGGTGTAGCCTGTATTGGTGTAGGAGTGAAGGTGTATGATGATTGAGGAAAGTTTGTGAATACCGGTGATGATTTAGGGATAACTGAAACTGGTATTGTAAGGAGAGTGGGTACTTGAGTTCTAGGGACTTCATGGTAGACATAAACATCTAGTGGAGACACTATTTCTGCATCTGTTTGAGGAATATCTGAAAAATTTAGGAATTTAGATGCCAAGTCGGATGAGCGAGAAAAACTAGTAACAAGGACTTTTGTCTTCTTTGGAACAGTAGAAATTGTCACATGGGCATCTTTAACAACTTGTTCTTGAGTAGTCTTTAAATTTTCATTCCCTTTTTGAGCTTCAGTCATTTCAGTATCATTACCCTCACCTTGAACAATTCCTGTAGCAGTCTTAGTGGATTCTTCTAATCTTGCATGTGCATCATCATCAAATTGGTTGGTAGTATCATCAATTCCTTGTTCTTTATCACTTTTCATCTCATCATATTCTGATTCATTTTCTTGATCAAACTCTTCTTCTTGATCATCATTGTCAGATTCTTCATCTTGCTCCGAATCTGATTATTGCTCTTCACTTTCATTCTCTTGCTTACTGCTTTCATCACTTGATTCTTATTCGTTGTTGCTGTCGTCTTCATCATTTCCCTAAGACTCATATTCACTCTCAGAAGAGTCATCATTGGTCACATCGGGAACCCTTAGTTTATCACCAGTTCCTTCACTTATGACAGTAGGTGTGATCTTTTCAACACTTGGTGGTTTCTCAGAAACCGTGCTAGAACCACTAGGATGAGTCTTGTGAAAGTCCCTTAAGCTTTTCATTCTTGCTTCCTTCATTTGAGCTTTTTCAGTCAGTGCTACTTCAGACAACAACTCTATTCTGTTTCCATGAACTACATCCACCTTTTCTTTTCCTTTCTTTTTGACTTTGTTTCCACATAAGGCTCTCTGATGACGATACCAGTTGCTGGCTTAGAAGCAGACTTTTTGGCAGGTGTCTTCAATCTTTTGCCTTTTTTGACAGGTTCTTCATCACCAGGGACTAGCTCACTTTCCTTCTTGGATGGAGAGGCTTTCTTAAATTTTCTAGCAATCTTGGGAGGCACCTCACCTGTAGCATAGGCAAGATAAGTCTTATACGCTTTACTTTCCTTCATCTCTAAACTTGTCAAACATTCAGGTAGAACTGCTCCATAGATCTGAGATGCTTCTCTTCTTGAAACAAATCTTAAGGTGTTAATCAAGTAGTCATCTTTGGAGGTGTGCATCCCAATTTTGTGTCTCTAGGAAAGTGACTTTTCTTGAATGAGGAAGTGGTGAATGATAACTTTGGTGAAACGAGGGTAGTACATCTTTTCTTTATTTTTGTAGACTTTGTTGTCAATATGATAGGTGAAGTCTTCCCAGAGTAGTTCCACGTAGTCTACATTCTTTTGATGGTACATGCCCTAAAGGATTTGTGCTCGGGAAAGACGAAGTTTGTCGACACTAGTTTTCAGATAGGCGTCTGTTGATATAGCAGCAAGTTCTCACGGTTGATGCATCTGATCGGATAACAAAACATCATGAGTGAATTGATAAGCCCAGTATGACCGAGATTCTCTTAAGAAGATTTAGTGTCTTCTTCAGAAGGAAGAGCATCAAAGTCACGACAGTACTCTTAGGCAAATCTGAAAGATATCTCTGAAGAATTCCGAGGTAAGCTTGTATCGTTTCTTTTATCATCTTGATCTGGTAGAAGTCGTTCTTGCTTGTATATGCAATTCCAGTATTGATGCATATATCACTTTCAGGGACATCAGCAGGGATGAGAAATGCAGGAGCATGGAGTGAGTGCAAGTGCATCCAGAACAACTTGAAATGTTTCTTCTTTTGGTTTCAATCCTCGAGGGATTCTTCCATTGCATTTTATAATGTCAAGTCGATTCTCTTTGGGAACAAGTTCAAGATCAAGCTTGGTTTGTTGAACAGTGATGGAAGTCATGATTCTGCTAAGAGTTATCACATACAGTTCATACACAAGCAAATATATAACACTGATAGACAATCTAGGTCATGATTCAAGATTATTGATGCAAAACAGGGTTTACAACAGGAGATAGGCAAACAAATACAAGGAAACAAATTGATACAACTACACACAATGCAAATTACTGATACACATGCAACCAGGATACACACACTCTCATACACCACATTGATTATAGGCAAACTAATGAAATCAAGGCAAATACTTAAGACTTCTAAGGAAATTATACCTAACTTAATCCACTATTATGGTCAAGAAAGGATTATAAATTACACTTAGATTAGGTTATGAGGTTGAATTACCAAGATTACTAGATTAATTCGATTAGGAAAAATCAAGTATAGTATGCCTTAGGATAGTGTATAGATCGCCTGTATAAGGTTGTGTGTATAGATCGCCTGTTGTAATGTCGTGTGTATAGATCGCCTGTTGTAATTAAGCATGTATTGATCGCCTGTTGTAATTAAACATGTATTGATCGCCTGTTGTAAATTAAACATGTATTGATCGCATGTTTGTAATTAATACTTGTATAGATCGCCTAGTTAATTTCTAGGTTTAGGACCCGCCTATGTGAACTTGTGTACTGATCGACTGAGTAAAGTTCAATATGTAGTGATCGCCTGTTATAAATTCTTATGGTATAGATCGCTGATACAGATTTTTACACAAACAATTTCACCCTTTTAAGCCTCTACAGTGTCACTTATAACATGATCATATACCAGCTATATATTATTCTGATATCTTTTTAAAGCACAAATTTAACAAAAAATCTGACATAAGCCAACGTTCGACCATATGTGCTCAAAACCTATAAAGTTCAAGATTTATCATGAGCATGCAACCAAGCACTTCAAATGCACTCAACTATAATAACAAGTCTTAAACCCTAAACTTGTGTACATTTTGTGAAGTTTTTAACCCTTTATCACTTCGGTCGACATCAAGAATCACTCTAAAACCATGGAAAGAGTTAACACCCTTTAAAACTGTTTTAAGCACACCATTCTTAGGACCCTCAATAGACCAAAAACCCTCTATATTTATCTTTTTACACACTTTAAGTGATGATGAAAAATTAGGTAATTTAGTTTTTCGATGTGAAATGCAAAGTTGGGTCTGATATAAATAGGTATGATAGCATTAAACACGTGAGTACCTTAAGATTTAAAACGAGAATGTGTTCGAGTTCTGAATGTCTTGAATTTAGCAATGAAGGTTTGAGGTTGAGAGAGTGTGTTTTTCGTGTGAATATGGAACGGGGCAAAGGGAGGGTGTTTATGTTTAAAATCCTTTTTGGGTTTTTGACATAAATGCCCCCTAGGGTTTAATGATGTTTCCAATTTTCTTTTAAACCTTTCATAAGGCAAACTAAGTTTCCCAAATTGCACAACTAGCCCCTAAGGTTTAGTCAACACGAAAAAGGATTCACCTATTGCATTAATACCCCTAAAAGATTAAACATGTAGCAACTAAAGCTCGATTGAGTTGAAATTAATCAACTCCCCTTTAATTATTCACCTGAAACCATTAAAACATTTTCTGATTGAAACCTTATTAATTATGAAGAAGATGATTTTGACAGTTTCTCCCCCTCAAATAATGACCCGTTTTCTATTGAAAGAGCTGTAGTCGTTATTTGATGGATCAAAATTGTCTTAGAAAAATGATGATTTGATGAATCTGAAAGATGATTATTGTAGATTTTGAAAATCAACACCCAAGAAAAATAAGATTTCTCTTATTTTGACATATAAGCGCACTGACACGTACACTTACGGATTATAAGAAGCATGGGTTGTGATGTAAAATAATCACAAGCCTTTAAATGAATATAAAGTAATTCATTCCTGAGAAAATTAATTCTCGTTATGAGGTCAAGTTGTCTTTTTGACGACATACTTGCCTTTAAGATGATGACCAGGTTGCTATCTGAAATAATAGCCACTTTGGCATGTTTTGAAAGCTTTTGAAACTTTTGCTCGAACTTCATTTATAGCCTTGTATCATTATTGAATGACATTTCTAAGGCCGTAAATGTTATCGATTTTCAGAAGACATGCCAAAGATACATATTTATTATATTTTTCTGATTTTTTTAATTTTTTCTCTTGTTTTAGTAAAATTTTATAAAATGAAAATCTTTTTGGATTTTTTTTATGTTTTCATATGTACATATATACTGGATATGAGTTACCACCATCACTTGTCCATTTCCTCTGCTAGACGTTTCAACGTTTCTAGAGACAAGCTTCTCATACCAAGCTTATCGAACAAGAAGTTAAATCTCTCTCGAGGCAATGGTTTAGTAAAGATGTCAGTCAGTTGGTATTCAGTCCGGACAAAGTTTAGCTCCACGATTTCATTCTCCACTTGCTCCTTTATGAAATGGTAGCGAATATCGATGTGCTTAGCTCTTGAATGTTGAACATTGTTGCAGCATAAAGCAATCGCACTCTTGTTATCACAGTACAGAGGAATCTTATTGAATTTAAAACCATAGTCTGTTAGTTATGAACGCATCCATAGGATTTGTGAGCAACATCCAGACAAGGCAATATATTCAGCCTTTGTACTCAATATGGCAGTGCTCTTTTGCTTCTTGCACGACCAGCTAATAAGTTTTTTGGTACGCGTTTAATTACACATACCTTTCACCATTAAAATCGGACTTAAATGACCAAAAACGTACCAAAAATACATTTTATTTGTATGTTTTCACTTATTTTGTGCAGGGAACGGATATCCGAGAAAAGGACGAGAAATCAAGCAAAAACGGACAAAATTGAGCATGGAATGGAAAAGAGTGAAAAGACAAAGTCAAATCACTTGCCTGATACCGAGCTCATAATCAACTGCGTGTATGAGGTCGTCTACTGGATGTAAGATAATATAAGGGATCCAAGTCATGCACGTAAAGTGTGGCATCAACTTGTGTCCCTTGTAGATCTTCATCCAGTTTACTTTTTTCAACCAAGGGTGTGTCGACAGAATTAGTAAGTTTAAGCATACCATAATGTATTTAAAACGAATTTCAGAAGCAAATTTAGATTGGTATTATAAGAGCCACTAGGACTTTGTAAAATTTTTTGCAATCCTAAAAAAGAATGACATCCTGCCCATCCAATGACATCTTGAACATAGCGGTCATCTGATTACAAAACTCATTGACACATGGCAGTATTAGTGGATGCTAATATATATCGTCAACATAAAATTTGTGTACCATTGAATAAGTATAGTTTCCTAGCTTTCCTGTTGTAAATATTGTATGATTCAACTGCACCTTTGGAGAAATGTTGTGAGATTAGGAAGCTTGACAGCATGTCGTACCATGCACGTGGTGCTTGTTTGAGACCGTAGAGAGCCTTTTTAAGCTTGTACACATGCGATGGGTTGTCCTGATCAACAAATCCTTCTGGTTGAAAAATGTAGACCTCTTCTTTGAGCTCGCCATTCAAACAAGCCATTTTGACGTCCATTTGGTAGATCATCATATTCTTATGAGCGACATTACCTATGAAGATACATATGGCCTCTATTCTAGCAACCGGTATAAATGATTCCTCAAAATCAATTCCATCTTCTTGCCTGAATCCTTGAGCAACTAATCTAGCCTTGTTCTTTAGTACCCCGCCAAATTCATCTGTCTTGACCTTATAAATCCATTTAAGTTTGATCAATAACACTTTATCTAGACACGGCACAAATTCCCAAACTTGTAGCCTTTTAAATTCATGAATTTCTTCTTGCATTGCATCGATCCATGACAGTTTGGTCATTGCTTGTTTGAAGTTCTTTGGTTCTACTGAAGTTAGGAAGGCATTAAAGAAACACCACATGGCGTCAGTTTGAAGTTGCTTTCTCGTAGAAACAGATCGAGAAGGATCGCCGATCATGTTTGCTATAGGATGATCCTTAGTCTATCTACCAAGGTGTTCATAAAATTGTGGAATTTGTCTCACATTCTGAAGATACCTTTACGAATATGATCTCATTTATTAGGAGATTCATTAATTGGATCATCAGAAAGAATAGTGGTAATTTTTGGGCTTCTACAAAACCAATAAGAATGAAAGGACATAGTTCTTGTTCTTGTGGTTGATGGAGTACATGACGATGGAGCATCCAGGTCAATGTAAGATTCATAGTAGAATCGTGACTAAATCCACAGCTCATGGAAGCAAAAAAAAAATTACATCTTGAACATAAGAAACAACATTTGAAGTAAGAGTGATATATTCATCGAACATAGGTTGAAACAATGATCCCAATCAACTCTGATATTATTGGAGAAAATACTAAGGTTGTATGAGAAACAGGGTATTAGGAAACGAGTCCATGACCTGGATATTGCAGGAGATCATAACATTTGAAACCCTGGACCTAGAACATAAATGATTAGTAAGCCAAAGCTGTCCGCTCATCAATTTCACATGAATTGTTTTCAATAAATTTCATGTGATCTTCAGTATTAGATTCTGAACCGCTTTCTTTGCTGGCGTATAATAGCTAGAAAGCAACACACTAATTATAAAAGAAGAAATATGAAAAAAATTACCAAATTACCCATGAGGACCCAAAGGTAAAAAGGAAAATATCTTCACAAATAAAAATAATAGAATACACTATAAACGGGAGTATGAATCACTGGTCTTTTTCCCCAGCGATTATGAATTAAAACGCACGTTCTTGTTTGACAAATGATAGAATAGTAACAAAGATGATTTGAATATCTATAATCAACTAAAAAAGAAAACAACAATAAAAATAAGCAAACGATAACAATTAAGCACAAAAACTAATAACGGGCCCGAAGAAAACGCGACAAATAAGCAACAATGATGAAATTTAAGCCTATGGATGCAAATTAAATTCCTAAACCTAAATTAAGATAAAAGAAAATTTTAAGAAAAAGAAAATTATTTTTTTAATATTTTTGTATTTATTATGAATTAAAAACTAAATTAATGATTAAAAATCCTAGAAAATAATAAATTAATTCCTAAAAATTCTAAAAAATGATTTTCTAACTTAGAAAAGTCTAAAATATTATAAAAACTCAGAAAACTATTTTTAACTACTTTTTATAATAAAAATTTATTTTATAAAACTAATTTAAAAAGTTAAAAATGGAAATTAAAATCTAAAAAGGGTAAAAATGATTTTAATGCTTATAAACCTAAAAGTATTTATTCTAAAACTAAAAACTATTTTTTTGTAATTTTCTAAAAAACGATTTATTCTAATTTTATGGATTTTTTAAAGTTTTAAGTTTCGAAAAATGTTAAGAATAACAACTAATAATGAAAAATTCTAGAAAAAACAAGAAAAGATTAAAATGCTATAAAAATCCTAAGAAAAATAAGCTGGCTAGCCCAGCTTATCAAATTAGCACTGAAAAGCTACTAATAAGCCACGAAGTGGCTTGGGCTTATAACCCTAAATCGTGGTTTTAGTAATTAAATAGAAGGAAGAGATAGACTGAAATGAGCTAATGAACAAAGTGGTAAGAGTGTGTGATGTGTGGACTGGAAGAAATGATGTGAAATGGCTAGTCCCGTGGGTTCAAATCCCATTGCCTAGCTCTTTTTAGTATTTTTTTATTTATTCAGAAATCAAAAAACAAATGTATAGAAATACGCTAAATATAAACAACTAACACAAAGATACAATTCAAGAGAAGCACAAAATAAGCAGTAACTTAGCTGACGACGAAAAAGAATAAACATAAAGCCTTATAATATATTAATGATAAACAAAATTAAGCTAATTACTAATATAAGCTGATCATAAAAGACAAATTTAGCCTATTAAACACATAAGCCTAACCTAAAAAGCTAAATTGGACGAGATAAGCTAAAAGAGACCAACCATATTCGAATAACACAAAAAATCTTTCAAGAGAAAATTTAACCAAACAGCCCTAATGGCTAACTTTGAGCTTGATTTCCTATAAGCTAGTTAACTCTTAAGGCTTTCTATCTTAATCCTACTTTTACCAAGACCTATTACGCAACAAAATCCACTTTTAAAAGAAATTTGAATAAAAAGCGCATAACGAAAACGCTGTATGAAAACGGGTTTCAGAACTCAGAAGTTATTGAGTAAATTATATTTTAAGAAAAGACAAAAGTTACTTTTGTGCAGCTTAAAAACAGATTAGAGGACAAATAGGCTTAATATGAAAAGCAAATGAAAAAGATTGATTAATGACCAATAAAACATTTAGTAATTATGAAAAGCAAAAGCTAAAAACTATTTTAACTCTCTAAAAATTAAGCTAGAAAATGAAAGTTTGTCTATTATAACTGCTGATGCAGTTGACACAATTGTGACCCAAATTTAAACTAGACAAAATGCAAGCCGAATTAATTCGTAAGAATCTAAACACTAAAAAACTCTTGATGCTAAGGAAACAAATTAAGCAGCAACTTTATCTAGAACCCAAATTTTCTTAAAATGCATGCACTAACAACCTTTCACTAGCAGAAATCAACTTATCAACTAACAAGCTTATGAAAATTTGAATTAACCTAATCAACTAACTTAATGGGGAGTTTAAAACCAACAACCAAAGACCAAAGGGTCTCAAGCAGTACTAACTTGAGGTTAGTACTGCTGAGCCAAACACCCCTTTAAAATTGATAAAACCATTTTAAGCTTATAAATTAAAGATCTAGCAAACAAAACAGCATACCAGATAGCAACCTATTAAAAACAGACCTTATGGGCTTAGTAACACCCCCAATAATATCTCATTGCAGCAGAAGAACCACATGTGAGCTACTTCATAATACACCGCGCTAAATACAAGGAGAACACCCCTAAAAGTGTCGATTTTGTAAAACATTCTTGTTGATTTTCTGAAATCACAAAATAATAGTGTGTCCCAAAAATTTGCTCACCATGAAAAACTTGAATGTAAAGACTCCAATACACATCAAATAGGTCCCCAAGCATCTAATTCACTTGATAAAAACATGCTAAAAATGTCAACATTAAAGTTGGTGAGTTCCTATAATTAGTATATAAATTATGAATGTATACCCCTGTACATCACAAACCATGTAAAAAATCCCAAAGATATATAAAAATCACGACACATTTTATGTCACCTAAAAGTACCAATCTTAACCCAAAGATAATATAAAGAATGCAAGACCAATTTAATGTCACCAAAAGGTTACAAGGTATGTATAGCCACTTTAGTCTATGCAAGTAAACATCCATGTAGTATAAAACACTGTGATTAACGATTACACTAAGCCATGAAACAGATGTACAAATATAACAGTAAAGTAAATCATAATATAAGAACGGGGCCCAGTAGTCCCAGACGTGATCCGACATTTTAATAACTTCGTTTACCGAGAGATATCTTAATCACCCAACGGGGGTTGTCAATCCCGATAGATCTATTTCATACCATGCGCTCAAACAACCATGCTATACTGTTCGTTTAGCCGAGTGATACGAGAAACACCGAACGGGATTATCAATCCTAAATAGATCTATTTTTTATAACAATCGTCGCTCACTCCTCCAGAATTTACAATTCATGACGCTTGAAGTAACTTAGTATGTACCCACAAAGTAGCCCCCTCCAAGAATACCCGCAGTGATTTAAAATAATGTGTTCCCCTCATGGGTGTTCCCTCCAAGAACACCCGGGCAGTACTGATGTATGGCCCCGGCCAGTGCGCCAATCAAATCGAATCCCGACAATCATTTCGAAATGTAAAGTATTTATTTGTGACTAAAAATAAGTACAAAATAATGTATCCCATAGCGAATTATGTAAATGATTATGCAACCAATTTGTAATCAACCATGTAAACGCATTTGCAAACAAGCATGTTCTCACCCCAAATATATGTAAAACGAGTAAAAAACATGGGAGCTATAAACTCACCTTGATCAAAGACCACATCAAATAAATCCAAATAAAACACAACCGAACTGCAACAGATCTCGCCTACGAGCCTAAAATTAAGTCTCTCTAATTATAATAGCAACGATTAAAAACTATCCAACGATGCTACGATCGTAACGACGAAATCATACATATTTTAAATAATGTACACAAACATATATCCCTGTGATGATAAATCCACTTGCTCATATTTAAAACCATAACCCTTAGTAAAATATATGAAAAATATACACATTTACTTCCAATCAATAGCTTATGTCGAAATATAAACCAAAAGTTACAATTTTGAGACTCTACGTTTTAGTGACCGGAAAAAAATTTATTAAAATAATTAATTGAAATACTATATTAACCTGTATGACCTATTAGCTTTGACCCGCTATATCTTAATTTTTAAAATAGACAATCCTCGCGGCAAAGTAAAATGTCATTACGAACAACTTTCGTGTTTCGCCGGAAGGCTGAAACGGACTCGAAAGTGCTAAAACGTTTAATTAATTGATCAGACAGATAAACATATTAAAAAAAACTTATTTACTATTAACGGTATATCCGATTTCACTCCAGTTTCTTCTTAATGGGAAAGTTACAAGTCCCGATTTATGTCTAAAACGTCCAAAAGAATATACTTCATTATATTTTGTAAACCAAAATCTATCTATTCAAAATCTCGAATCCCGAATCCCATGTTCCGTTTTCTGCTCTTAATTATTCGTTACAAAACGCGCCAAAGTCCATTTTTAGTTCAAAACTCGTCTAAACTATATCTAGTATCGCTTATACATTAATATCAATCCCGTTTTAATATTAATATCAGACGTCACAAGTTTAAAATAGATTTCATCAAATATACATTAAATTGATAATAAATGAAAGAATAATATATTTAAGTGGGTGCAAAACAAAACGCAACCTTTTGTGTCTGATTATCAAACTAAACAAACCCCCCGGCTGTCCTGGCTGTTTGACAGCCAACCCGACACACCCTCGTCGGTTGTTAACCCACAAACCCAAACACACCCATTTGGTGGAAACAAAACCAAACACACTCTTTCGTGCTACACCACCAACTAAACGCACCCTTATGCATGGCTGTTAAGCCAAACGCCCCCTAATTTTTTGTAAACCTAAATCCAAACGCACCCTACGGCTGCTACTAAACCAAACGCACCATAACCGATGGAAATACAAACCAAACGCGTCCCTTTGGACCAAACAGCCCTTGCGGCTGTTACACCCTCCACCAAACGCCTGTGCTGATTTATAACCAACGCACCCTTCTGGCGAGTAATGAGACTACACAGCCCTTGCGTGCTCGCCAAATAAACCAACTCACCAAATCGATTTTAACCAAACCAAACCCACCCTCGTGGTGGCTGTTAAGCCAACCGCACCCTAATCGGGTGGCTGCCACCCAAAACAAACGCACCCTTGCGGCGAACAACCAAACCAACCGCACCCTACCTGTTGGCGGAAAACACAACAAACCAAATGCCCCTCCCCGGCTGCCATTAAACCGAACGCACCCTCTCAGGTTATAACTAAACCAAACGCTACCTCTTGTTGCTGACCCGGACCCCAAACGCGCCCTTTGTTAATAACCAAACCCACCCGCACCCTTTTCTTTATAACCCAAACCAACGCACCCTGGTTGGTTTTTCTGCCGAGCCAAACGCACCCTAATCGGTGTCGAAACAAACCACACGCACCCTAAGTGGTGCTGCGGTGGCTGGGCGGAAGTGGTGGTGCGTGGTGTGAGGGTGACGAGGAGATGGTGGCGAGGATGATGATGGCGGTGTATGGTGCTGATTGGAGAGGTCACGAGATGGATGGTGAAGGGTTGAAGGTGGTAGTTGTGGAGGTGAAATTTGTGAGTGGTCGTAGTGACAGCAGCTGCGGGGTAGTTGGGGTCGCGCGATGACGGGCGAGTGATGTGGGGATCGGGTAGATCGTGGTGGGAGCATATTTGGGTGATTGGCCGGAAACTCGTCGAGAAAATTTATCGACAGCCGACGACGCTGTCATGTCGTGTGTGTCGAGTGGTGGCCGGCGGTGGTCGGGAAAAATGAGGGAGGGAGAGAGTGTTTGTAGTATGTGTGTGTGTTATAATTTGTAAGAATGAAATAAAAGTTATATATTTTTGTATATATATTAAACTTTTAAATAAAAGTGTCAAGTTACAAATAGTTTAGGGTTCATTTTGTAACTTTTTAATGAGTTTTTGATAATTATCGGTTCGGGACTCGTTTGAACGACTTAACGGATGATTCAACGCACGAAACTTGCGCCATTGTTTTCTAAATCATTTTTCTGATAAAAATGAGTATTCACTCGACTAATTTTCGTAAACGTTTTATAAAATTTATTTAAAACCATTTTTGATATTATTTAGTTATATTTTCGATAAACTTGTCCGTAAAATGATCATTTTACTCGAATATTTGCGTCTTCAACAAACGTTTTAATTAAAATGCTAAGTATTTTAAATTAAATATTTTTTTTAAATAAAAACTTATAATTAAATTATTAATTTAAATTATTTTTGTGTTTCTAAAATCTTTCGAGGCATTTCAGTCACCTTCTGACTGTTTTCCCCGGGTCTCGGTCACAACAAAAAGTTGTCAGGAATTCGATTTTACCTCAAATTGCTTTAGAGTCCTAAAAAAAATAAAAAAAAAAAAAAAAAAAAAGAAAAAAAAAAAAAATAAAATATGAAAACCGTGATTAGCACTCGTTTTTTGATAAATCAACCTAGGAAGAACATAATATCTTCTTAAATACGGTTATGTGTCCTGAAAAATTTACTGTTAACGCGGTAATCGCTTTTATGTGAAAATAAAAGACCAAAAGTCAAAAGTCAAGTCAGACTTTGAAATCAAAGATTGAAATCGTCCAATCAAAATTACGAAGATTCTCGAGTTACAGTAGCTACCGCCTTAAAGAAATCTGTCACGAATAAAATTGTGTTTATCCATGTGTGACCTAAGGAAAGACTTAAAGTTTAATAAACTTGTTCTAAACAAGGCGCTGATAACTTTATTCAGCAAAATTCGGTGTTTCTACACTTCTCCATCTACCAAAAATTTTGTGCAAGGTTGTTCCGAGGATATTTAATTCCATCAAAATGTTATCTCAAAATATATCATTACAGATCTTATGACTGATCTAACCGTGTTATAGGGAAAAGTCTCATTATAGTGAAAACCTCAAGAAGAAGGTGTAGTCGCGTGAGTAGGTTTGTATAAGTTTCTAAACGTCCGAGGACGGAGTCTCGTTAATCTGTAAGGTTCGATGATTCACATCAACGTGGCTTATGTATGTAATACCCCAACTTAACCTTGCATACTAATGATCGCGACCTAAATCTTCCAAACTAGTGGCCCGAAATGAATACGTCCCAACTATCTGTTTCGTCGATAGGTGTTTATCTAGTTTAAGGGGAGTTACATTACCTATTGGATAAAGTTGTATCAGTCGGGACCGCTCTAGGACCCAACAACAGTGACCATAACGTCAATACTATAACAAATGGTGATGGGATGCCGAGAATGAGGACATTTTGAGAAACAATATTCCCAGAATAAAGTTTAACAAATGGGAGGAGCTCGCGGAAGAGCTTATGCGATAGACGGCGGATTATGGTACTCAGTCGCTAGTTTAGGACGAATCAACTCCCATTAACTCAAGAGTAATATCATGTCGTTAGTTCCACAACAGTTCGTGATTCGCTAGGATTAGTCAATGCAAAAGTAATAACTTAAGAATGTGATAAGGTAGTTCCAAGTGAGGCCTTAAGATTCTGCTGAGTAGTAAGACACGATTGTGTTTCTAGACCTTTATAACGAATTCCGGTGATTATCGAGTTCATGTTCTTACTCGTCTCACATTGGATACCATTAAGCCCACTCATTTATAATTCATCATTTGCATAAAGAAGCGTCCCAATTTATGTAAATGATAAATTTATAAACTTTAGTTCGGAGGATTTGATAATTTTTTATTAGTTTAAAATGAAGAGGCGTCCCAATCCTTTAAATAAACATATTAAACATTCCTACTTAATAGTTTCCTGAATGCAGATACGCGTACCCACATAACTTTCAGGTGATGGATGACAATGAACGATCATGGCTCAAGGAGTAGGGGACTAGTGTTCCAAACTCGTCTTTCGGAGACAGGGATAAAACTGACCCAAAAATATCGACCGCAGAGTTCAAGATAGGTAAAGAACCCTGTATTGAGTAAATAGGGTAAAGACCTATGAACGAATCAGCATAGCGATTATCATATCAATCTTCCTATTACAAGTCCCGCCCATACAAGATCTTTCAATTACTAGATTCAACATAATCCCATGTAAACAAAAACTTTAACGGGCCTTTGTTAACATATCAATTACATATCATCCTCAAAATTACAAGTCCCGCCCATACAAGACTTGTAATACTTAGATTCATACATAATTCCATGTAAACAAAACTGTGACGGGCTTTGTTAACATAGCAATTATCATATCAATCCTCATATTACAAGTCCCGCCCATACAAGACTTGCAATACTTAGATTCATACATAATTCCATGTAAACAAACTATGACGTGACACCGTGTAAATTACAATATAGTATAAAGCTATGAAGAAAAATAATATCCTTAGAGACCATTGTTTAACTTACAATGTCTGAGAACGAAATGAGACCATTGTGCAACTCACAATGTCTAAGAAGTAAGATGAGACCATTGTATAACTCACAATGTCTGAGGTATAATTGAGACCATTGTGCAACTCACAATATCTTAAGAAATGCTCGTGGTATTATAATATAAAAATAACTCTTAATATAAATAAACGTACGATATACGCAAAAATTTAAGCAAATAATATTACATATAAGTAAGTGCACTAAAGCCTAAATGCAACACGTAATGTAATCACATAACAATTTAGATGTGTATGCACCTTGAAAATGGGTTGTTGTGATGCACCTATTTGTGAAAACGGTTATAGTCAAGGGGTAAATATGCAAACCTAGTTTCTCTATAACCAGTGCTCCCTGAAACCAAATCAGTTAACACCCTCCAAAAAAATCTCCAACGCAGCGGAATACCACAGTGTGCTACTTCATAATACACAGTGCAAGATACAAGAGAACGACCTCTAAATGTCGTCATGTAAACAATCTCGTTGGAATTATCTTAAATCAAAATAATAGTTTCCCATAAATTGCATCACCATTAAAACTAGAGAAGTAAAGAACTCTACTCACACAAATAGTCCAAGCATCTAATTCACCTGAGAAAAACATGCTTAAAAGTGTCAACATTAAAGTTGGTGAGTTCATAGATTAGTTTAAATATGAATGTAATCCACTATATCATCACAGTACCATGTAAAAATCCCAAAGATTTATAAAGAATGCACGACACATTTTATGTCACCACAAGTTACCATTCTTATCCCAAAGATTAAAAAATAATGCATGACCCATTTAATGTCACCAAAAAATGTTTCCAAGTTTGTAATTCCACATTAACAAGACCAACCCACACCCATCCACACTCCGACATAAAACGTAATATCCAAGTGTTTAAAAAACAATGTTTACGAATACACAAACCTCAGAAACTGATGCACAAATATAACAGTAAGAATTCCATAAGTATATATGTTGGGGGCCCTATAGATCCCAAACGAGATCCGACAAGATTATAACGTTCGTTTTACCGAGTGAAGCGAAACACCGAACGAGTGTTTATCAATCCCGAATAGATCTATTTCATAACATGCGCGCAGACAACATGCTATAACGTTCGTTTGCCCAGTGATAGCGAATCACCCGAACGGGGATTATCAATCCCAAATAGATCTATTTTATAACAGTCCGCACTCAACCCTCCAAGTGATTTACAGTTCAGTGGACGCTGTGACTAGACTTTGTATATACCCATCACAGGTGTCCCCTCCCAAGAACACCCGGGCAGTGATTAAAATAATGTGTTCCTCAGGGTGTCCCTCCAAGAACACCCGGGCATGTAATGATAGTTGTCCCCGCAGAGCCAAACAAATCCGAAAACCTACAATCAATTTGCGAAATTTAAAGTAAGTAATTGTGACCAAAAATGTAAGTCAAATAAGTATCCCAATAGCAATTATGAAAATGAGTAATGCAACCAAATTTGTAACCAACCATGAAAAAAGCATTATGCAACAAGCATGTTCTCACCCCAAAAATATATGTAAAACCAGTAAAACATGGGAGCTATAAACTCACATTGATCAAAGACCACGATCAAATAATCCAAATAAATCACAACCGAATCTGCAACGATCTCGGCCACGACCTTATGTCGCTCTATTATAATACACGTATTAAATACGATCAACGATGCGTACATCGTAACGACGAAATCCTACATATTTAATTGTACACAACCATATAATACATGTGGATGAGAAATCCCACTTGCGCGTCTGTAAACCTAACCCCCCCACAGTATAAATATGAATATATACTATTTTCCGACCATCATAGCTTATGTCGAATATTTACCGAAAGTTATCTATTTTTAAGACACTTCGTTTTTTAGGACAGAACAATTATCTTAAAAATCATTAATGTGAAAATAAAATATTAACCGACCTATAGTTTGACCCGCATAACTAAATTTTAAAACAGACAATCCTACGCGCAAAGTAAAATGTCATAACGAACAACTTTCGTGTTTCCGTCGGGAAGCTGAAACGGACTCGAAAATGCTCAAATCCGTTTAATTAATAAACGGTGTAAGATTTATAATATATTAAAAAATTAACTTCTTAACTATTAAAGTTGTTGGTATGCGTTTAAATTACACATACCTTTTCACCATTAAAATCGGAGACTTATAAGATGAACTTATGATTTCACCTCACACAACAAGCACAAGCTAAAGCCTCCTCAGCAAAGAAGCATAAGGGATACACCTCCTGGAATCTTCCTACGAGTAGTATAAATATAGGACCTCTTATAGCCATTGGGCATCTAACTTTTAGTAGTCATTTTAACTTAGTAGTTTTCATCAGCTTTTAATAGTGTAAATTTTAATATTGTAATGTTTTGAAGTTAATGAAATTTGAGTTTGTTTCTAAAAATCAGTTTTAAGCTCTTTTGATATCAAGTCTTTACTATGTTTTAAAATCTCTCATAAACTCTCTTATAAGCTCACATAATCTGTTTTTCTTTAACATGTTAAATATTTAAGAGAAAAAAAATTATAAAAAAAATTATAAAAAAAGATCACCCCCAAAAGTACCTCAGCTTAAATTGGATGATAAGCAAATAAGGGAAGTGCTTATGGACTCTCACTAGCTTGTTTTATACAAGCTAGAGCTTGTAGAATCTTTTTATCACCCTTGTTTTGAGCAAAGGGTATTGTAAGTCCATTTTCTTAAAAGTTACTGTAGCATTGCTTAAAGTTTGCTTATTGTGCTTATCTCTTGTTATACCTGCTTATTTTATGCTTATCATTGCTTATTTACGTTTGTCTTATGCTATTTGTTCTTACTTAATGTTTATTTGTCCTCTTTTTGAGTTTTTGGTTTTAAACTGCTCTTTATATGCTTAAATTGCTCATTGCTTATTTTGCTTATTAAGGTGCTTATCTTTGCTTGAAATTTGCTTATCTTGGCTTATCTTGGTATTGTTACTAAATGTCCTTAAATATCTTTGCTTAAAAACCCTTTTAATCAGTCTAAAAACCACTTTCAAAAGTTTAAGGGGTGTTTGGGTTAAGTGTTTCAAAATGGGTCATTTTGCTATTTAACCAAATGGGTCACTTAGTTAACTTTGGCTAGCTGTTTTAAGTTGTTTTTCACAAGTTTTCTTAGCTTTTAAGTTTAAAAAGTTGTTCTTATGTTTGTCCTAGCTTGGTCTTAGAAACTGTCATCCCAAAAACAGTTTTTAAGCTTCTTAGCTTAAGTTTTCCTAAATACACTTTTTGAGTCTTGTTTTGGGTCTATTTTAAGTGTCTAAGTAGTTAAGACTTTTTGGTTAACTTGTTTCTTTAAAAACTGTCAAAGTTGTTAGTGTCAAGTCTTAGTGTCAAAACCTCTTTTTAAATCCATTTTATCAGATAGCTTAAATGGTTTTTAGTTTTTAAAAATTTGAATATAAGCTCATTTAGAGCTATGCTCCATCTGTTTTAACTCTATTTTCAGTCCTGAGCTTATTTGCCAGCTTATTTATAAGCTGGCTTTAAGCCCCTTTGAAACTAGTAACATCTCCCCTGGTGCAAAACCCGTTTTTCTCACCCCTTTTTCTTGCTTATTTGTTAGTAAAACCCTAGGTTTCTTTGCTTTTCTAGAAAGCCTATAAGTAGCTCTTTAAGCTCCTATAAGCCAGAAAGCCAAAATCCCCTCTAGGTAGCTTATTTTTAAGCTAGAAAAGGCTCTTTTTGTTCGTTTCACCCTAAAAAAAAACAAGTACTAACTCCAAGTTAGTACTGTTGGAGTATTTTTGATTATTGAAGCTTATTAACTTATTATTTCTGCTCATTTAGGATTAGCCTAGCTTTTTAGAGTAGATTAAGCTCATTGTCTTTAGTTTAAAGCTTAGTTAAGCTTACTTGCCTTTTTAGAGTAAAATTTAAGTGTTTAATAGTTTTTTAGCTTATTTGTCATTCTAGCTTATTTTAGTTGCTGATTTTTGTTCTTAAGTGCTTATTAGATACTGCTTATTGTCTGCCTTAGCTTAAACTAAGTGTTCATTTGCTTATTTTCCTAAAAAAGCCAAACAGTTAAGCTAGTGTAGTGAACCTTAGGACTTAGTGTAAATTTAGCTTAATTGCTATCTTGTTTGTGCTTATTTTGTGCTTATTTGCAAGTTACAAAAATTTCTCCTTTTTTAAAGTTGCTTAATTTTAGCCTTTTCAAAAAGTTTTTAAAAAAATGAGAAATAAAAGTGTTGGGATTAGGGGAGACCCCGAGTGAGCAAGACTCGAACTCATGACCTCAACCCTATCTACCAACACTTTTATAACAACACCTCTACCGCTGTGCTACAATAGCTCATCCGGTAGAGGTTTGCGTCATTAAATATATAAGCCCATTTTAGCCTTTAAGCCCACAGCCACTTTTAAGCTTATAATAGCTTATTTATAAGTTGTTTTTCCAGTTTTAGATTTTTCATAGGATCTTTATAGTTTAACTTATTTTTCCTAAATTTTTCAGAATTTTTTATAATCGTTTGATATTTATTATCATTTATTTTCTTTTAAACTGTTTTTTAATTATAATAAATTACATAAAAACCAAAAAAAATATTTTTCTTTTTTAGAAAATTTTATTTTATCAGTCTTCACTTTGG
Source organism: Tanacetum coccineum (assembly GCA_026074375.1). Taxonomy (NCBI): domain Eukaryota; kingdom Viridiplantae; phylum Streptophyta; class Magnoliopsida; order Asterales; family Asteraceae; genus Tanacetum; species Tanacetum coccineum. The sequence goes on along the minus strand of BQNB010044361.1, from coordinate 12,166 downwards.
AAAAATAGAAAATCTTTTGTAGTGTCGTTTTTGCAAATTTTTACTTTTTATGGAACGGGTTTCGACCCCGTTTTTGTTTTCTCAATTTTGAGCTCGTTTTAGCTCCGTTTTTAGTCTAGTCTTTTTTATTCTCATATTAGTCACATAGATAGATTAAAGTAAAAAAAATCTTTGTAGGGTTAATTTTTAAGAATTTAGTTTTTTGAACCCCTTGTTCGTGGCTCTTGCTCTCGTTTTTTTAGTTTTATTCCATAATTTTTAATTTTTTTCTTAACTGATATAGCATATGAGTAATAATTTAGTCCTTCTAATCTCTTAAATCATTAATATCATTCAAATTCCAACTTCCGACGTACCGAATTTCAAGTCCAGCCTCGATGGGATAAACGAACACTGAATTCCTATCATACACCTCGATTTATTAGATTCTTTCTTTTAAACTTTTCAAGGGCAACTTGAATTGTTTTTTGGTTATATAAGTAGTAGTATATTTATAATATATTAGTTATTTATTCACCTCTAAAAGGAAGCTGTCAGTTTTTCACGCCGCTGCCGGGGAGGCTGTGTGTCGATTATCCGTACTGTTTGAAACTTAGTTTTTGAAGATCCTTCATTCTTGAAGTTACTTGCTTTATAAAAAACCCTAAAAGTACAAAAATATTTTCATTTTCTTTTTAGTATAATTATCATTTAAAAAAAACTAAAAAGATAAAAACCAGTCTATAATTATCAATAAAAATCAATCAAGTTGGTAAAAGAACACCAACATATAATACTTTCAACTGAAGTATTATCCATTAATAAGTTCCCGAACCAAAGAATCAAAAACTTACCTTTTGCGTCACTTGCGAGGTACGGTTCACCTTTTAAAAGATAAACAAACTCAAAGAGGGGTATAAGGCGGGTTGTTCCTTGGAACTACGACCCTAAATGAAAAAGGTTTTTTAACAGCTTTCGCGCTTTCCTATTCCCTCCGCTCCTTTGTGCGTTTTTCTTTTCGAAGAGTTACCGAGAAGCTTGTTTTATTAATCATGTTTAAGTTGTCTAATTCGCTGTCCCGTTATTAAATAATTGCGAATTCATTTTTGGTAAACCAAAAACAAAAAAATTAGGGTAAAATTCACTTCTTTTTATAATTTAGTGCATGCGCACAATCGTTCTCAATCTCTTAATCTGTCACCCATCAACAACTATCCCCACCAGGAATAGTTAGAACCATATAATCTGAAGAACCATGATTGAAAATCAGCTCCTCCCTATTTCCGATGGCTGATAACCGTACTAATGTCACAATTGCTCAAGCACCCACCGAGGGGTACGAAGGATGCAATTGTAATTTCCTGAAATCAATGCTAATTTAGAACAGAAGCATGTTGATCACCTTGAACAAACAAACATTTTTTTCGGACATCGATAAAGAGGATCCACATGCCCATCCGTTTATTGTCCATAAGATACCTTAACGATACGAATCCCGGATGACCCGAGCACGTCAATACAGCTTATGCTTTTCTGTTTTTCTCTTGAAGGTTCAGCCCGGATTTGGCTAGAAAAAGAACCTCCTCGTTCAATTTTGACGTGGGATGATCTTGTTTCAAAATTCATTAATCAATTCTTTCCTCCTTCAAAAACGACAAATCTTCGAAATGAAATTAAACACGAGGATTTTACAACAAAGGAATTGACGATCGTTCTACGAGGCTTGGGATCGATTTAATGACCTTCTTCGAGCATGCCCACATCACGGATTTTCTGAATTACATCAGCTAGATACGTTTTACAATGCGTTGAATGCTAATGATCAAGATTCATTGAATTCTGCTGCGGGTGGAAACTTTTTGGATAAGATGCCTCGTGAATGCTTGAAAATTATCGAGAGTAAATCCAAGGTTCGTAATTCATGAAACAAGGCAGTCGTTGCCAAAGTGAGTTCGAATTCATCTACTCCCGGAATTTCACCAGATGTTGCTGCTCTTACAACCGAAGTTTCTGAACTTAAGAACATGATGAAGACTATGCTTATCGAAAAACAAAAAGCCCAAGCTCCCGCACCCGTAAAAGCGGTTGAGCAGAGTTGCGTAACTTGTGGAGGTGCTCATTCGTATAGAAATTATCCAGCCACCGATGGCAACATTTATCAAGACAACATTCAAGAGTACGTTTCACAAGCTGCTGCAGCCAATTTTAATCAAGGAAATACAAATTCTAGACCTCCGATGGTTGCAAACCAAATCCGACCTCCTGGTTTTCCTCCGATTCAAAATAATCAAAACCGTTTCAATCAGAATCAAGGAAATAATTTCAACCAAAATCGAGGAACCAATTCCAATCAAAACCGTGGAAATAACTTCTACCAAGGACAAGTGTATCAACCTCCGACTAGTCAACCACCAGTTTACCAAGCTCAACCTTATCAAGCTCAGCACAGCAAGTGCAAGGAGTTTTCAAAGACCGATTTTGAGAATTATGTCAAGGCTAATGATGTTGTATTGAGAAATATGCAAAATCAGGGCCAAGGTTTACAAAATCAAATAGCCAATTTAACAGACATGCTCTCCAAATTCGTGAATGCCAATACCGCTTCATCTTCGGGTACGGGAACTCTCCCAAGTAACACCGTTACTAACCCAAAGGAGGACTTGAAAGGTATTACCACTCGAAGTGGTATTGCTTACAAAGGACCCACGATTCCTACTACTTCTCCTAAAGTAGTGGAACGTGAGACCGAGGTCACAAAGGACACGATGCCTCCTACTAATAACGGAAGCACCGAAGACGTCCAACCTCCGGTTGTCCCTGTTGTCCATCATGAATCAATCTCTGAGCCCGTAAATGCTCCAGTTAGTGCTTCAATGCCTAACCAAAAAACATCAATTCCATTTCCTTCAAGAAGAAATGATGAAAGGCGTCGTGAAAAAGCTAACGACCAAATTGAGAAATTCTACGAAATCTTTAGAGATTTGAGTTTCAAAATTAGCTTTACGGATGCCTTGATGCTTATGCCAAAATTCGCCTCGACTCTAAAAACCTTAATCGGAAACAAAGAAAAGTTGAGTGAAATGGCTAGAACTCCATTGAACGAGAATTGCTCAGCGGTCATCCTCAACAAGTTACCAAAAAAACTTAGAGACCCTGGCCGATTTCTTATTCCATGTGAATTTTCCGGGATTAATACATGCAACGCCTTGGCCGATCTTGAGCAAGCCATATAATCTACTGCCATATCCGTATGGAAAAATCTCTCTCTTCCCGAACTAACCCCGACTTGCATGACACTAGAACTAGCGGACCGTTTGATCTCTGAACCGATCGGTATCGCCGAAGACGTCTATGTAACGGTGGGAAAGTTTCAATTTCCAGTAGATTTTGTGGTCATAGATTTTAAGCCAGACCCCCGAATACCTTTAATTCTCGGGAGGAGTTTCTAAAAGACCAGTCGAGCATTGATAGATTTGGATACGAAGGTGAAATAACCCTTCGTAGTTGCAAAGAGGCCATCACAGTTAATGCTGGACCAAACTCGAAACACGGCAAATTACAATCATATGACGGCAAACCGAATTGACGTCATTGATATGGCTTTTAAAGAATACTCTCAAGAAGTTTTTCTTGGATTTCTCAAATGTGATCTCGAGTGGCAATCCCACTCCTTACTACGATCCAATCGTTTCTACTTCCTCTCCGACTTTAACTCATTCGTGGACAATGATTTTCCTCCTTTCGAGAAAAGCGACTCTTTTCTTCGCTATAGAGGTGATGTACCAACTTCACCGAATTTGATCCAAACGTATTAAGACCCAATGGACAATCATCCTCGAAGCAATTCTTAATAGTGATCCTTCACCACCTCCGAATCAAGGAAATTATTTTCCAGAAATTCCAAAAGATCTTAAAATTTGTGAAACAAACAATGAAAAATCTTCAGTTAATGAGCCCCCTGAGGTTGAACTCAAGGACTTGCCACCTCATTTAGAATATGCATTTTGAAGTAACGAAAAGTGCCCGTTACATAATTTCAAAAGATTAAAGAATGAGGAAAAGGCGCTTCGTGATCGAGGTCTAAAAGTCCCACCAGCGAGCACGCTTGGAAACTTTCCGATATTAAGGGTATTGACCTAGAGTTTTATACTCACAAAATTCTCATGGAAGAGGACTACGAACCGTCAGTTCAGCATCAAAGGCGGGTAAATCCAAAAATCCATGACGTCATCAAAAAAGAGGTTAAAAAACTTCTTGACGCCGGATTAATTTATACATTACCCTTCATGGATCAAATGCTCAAAAGACTCGCGGGAAATCAATACTATTGTTTCCTCGATGGCTTCTCGAGTTATTTTCAGATTCCCATAGACTCGAAGGACCAAGAAAAGACAACATTCACTTGCCCATACGGAACATTTGCCTATCGCCGCATGCCTTTTGGGCTATGCAATGCACCCGTCACGTTTCAACGATGTATGATGGCAATCTTCCATGATATGATTGAAAAAACAATGGAAGTGTTTATGGATGACTTTTCAATCTTCGGGGATTCCTTCTCTACATGCCTATCCCATTTGGAAAAAAATGTTAAAACGGTGTGAAGACACCAATTTGGCCCTAAACTGGGAGAAAAGCCATTTTATGGTGAAAAAGGATTGAACTTGACACAAAATTCCAAGTCGTGGAAATTGAGGTCGACCGAGCAAAGTTAAGTTATCGCCAAGCTCCCTTACCGACCTACTGTGAAAGGTGAGTCCGTAGTGTACTGGCCGCCGGCTTTTTACCGACATTAGTTTTTATATATGTAATTTTTTTGTTTTTTATTTTTTTTTTTTTTTTTTTTGTTTTTATTTTTCTTTGTTTTTATTTCATACACGACTATCAAAAATAGCCCGTCCAATGACTCACCTGCTTGAAAAAGAGACTCCATTTTTCTTCTCAAAAGAGTGTATCGAATCCTTTAATATACTAAAAAGAAAATTGACAGAGGCTCCAATTTTGATTGCTCCCGACTGGGACTTGCCCTTCGAACTCATGTGTGATGCAAGCGACTTCGCAATTGGGGTAGTCCTAGGGCAACAAAAGAACAAGCATTTCCAACCAATTCACTATGCCAGCAAAACCATGACCGAAGCTCAAGCACAAACTACCTACGACTAGAAAAAAGAATGCATCCGTAGTGTACGCTTTTAAGAAATTTTGGTCATATCTCGTTTTGTCCAAGAGCATAGTGTATACTGACCATTCTGCTATAAAGTATCTCTTCACTAAAAAGGATGTTAAGCCAAGACTGATGCGGTGGATCCTTTTGCTCTAATAATTCGATGTTGTCATCTGAGACAAAAAAAGAGTAGAGAATTTGGCCGTCGATCATCTTTCCAGACTTAAGAACCCTCATCAAGATAAACTCGAGAACAAGGAAATCACAGAAACATTTCCTCTCGAAACTCTTGGATCGGTTGCTCTTCGTGTTGATAATACCTCATGGTTTGTAGATTTCGCAAATTACCATGCGGGGAATTTCATTGTCAAGGGAATGTCATCCCAGCAGAAGAACAAGTTTTTCAAAGATGTCAAACACTACTTCTGGGATGACCCCTTCTTGTTCAAAATTTTTGCGGATCAAGTGATCCAGCGGTGTGTGCACGGCAAAGAAGCTCCTGACATTCTCGAAGCTTGCCACAATAGACCCACCGGGGGACATCACGGTGCAAATCTCACCGCCAAAAAGGTCTTTGATGCCGGATTCTTTTGGCCTACAATTTACAAAGATGCCCACGAGTTGGTTAAAAATTGCGACTCGTGCCAGCGACAAGGAAATGTAAACAAATGGATGAGAAGCCTCAAAATTCCATCCAATTTTGTGAAATCTTTAACGTTTGGGGCATAGACTTCATGGGACCATTCCCATCATCAAAAGGAAACAAATACATACTTCTGGCTATCTTTATTTACATTTTTGCTTATTTACTGTAGCAACTGCTTATTACTGCTTAAGTTACTGTTCATATGCTTATCTTGTGCTTATTTATGCTTGTTGCTGCTTATTTTAGTTCTTTAAGCTTGTTTGTGTTTGCCTTATGCTTCATTGTCCTCTCTTTGAGTTTTTGATTTTAAAATGCTTCTTATATGCTTAAATTGCTCATTGTTTATTTTGCTTATTAAGGTGCTTATCTTTGCTTGAAATTTGCTTATCTTGGCTTATCTTGATATTGTTACTAAATGTCTTTAAATATCTTTGCTTAAAAACCCTTTTAATCAGTCTAAAAACCACTTTCAAAAGTTTAAGGGGTGTTTGAGTTAAGTGTTTCAAAACGGGTCATTTTGCTATTTAACCAAATGGGTCACTTAGTTAACTTTGGCTAGCTGTTTTAAGTTGTTTTTCACAAGTTTTCTTAGCTTTTAAGTTTAAAAAGTTGTTCTTATGTTTGTCCTAGCTTGGTCTTAGAAATTGTCATCCCAAAAACAGTTTTAAAGCTTCTAGGGTTAAGTTTTCCTAAATACACTTTTTGAGTCATGTTTTGGGTCTATTTTTAGTGTCTAAGTAGTTAAGACTTTTTGGTAAACTTGTTTCTTAAAAAACTGTCAAAGTTGTTAGTGTCAGTCTTAGTGAACAAAACCTTTTTTTTAAAACCATCTTATCAGATATCTTAAATTGGTTTTAACTTTTTAAAAATTGAATATAAGCACATTTAGAGCGTATGCTCATCAGTTTTAAAAACTCTATTTCAGTCGCTGAGCTTATTTTCAGCTTATTCATACCAGGCTTTTTTAAGCCCCTTTGAAACTAGTACCATCTCTCCTGGTGCAAAAACGTTTTTCTCACCCTTTTATTTCCTTGCATAATATTTGATAGAAAAACCATAGGTTTCTTTGCTTTTACTAAAAGCCTATAATAGCTTCTTTTAAGCTCAAAGACAGAATACTAAAATCCCCTCTAGGTACCTTATTTTTAAGCTAGAAAAAGCTCTTTTGGGCTTTTCACCTAACAATACTAACTCCAAGTTAGTATTGTTGGAGTATTTTTGCTTATTGAAGCTTATTAAGCTTATTATTTTTGCTTATTTAGGATTAGCTTAGCTTTTTAGAGTAGATTAAGCCCATTTTAGCTAATTGTCTTTAGTTTAGAGCTTATTTAAGCTTACTTGCCTTTTTAGAGTAAATTTTAAGTGTTTAGTAGATTTTTATCTTATTTGCCATTCTAGCTTATTTTAGTTGCCGATTTTTGTTCTTAAGTGCTTATTAGATATTGCTTATTGTCTGCCTTAGCTTATACTAAGTGTTCAGTTGCTTATTTGCCTAAAATAGCCAAACAGCTAAGTTAGTGTAGTGAAGCTTAGGACTTAGTGTAAATTTAGCTTAACTGCTTCCTTCTTTTGCTTATTTTCGTGCTTATTTGTAAGTTATAATTTTTTTTGTCTTTTTTTAAAGTTGCTTATTTTTAGCTTTTTCAAAAAGTTGTAAAAAAATGAAAAATAAAAGTGTTGGGATTAGGGGAGACCCCGAGTGAGCAAGACTCAAACTCAGGACCTCAACCCCATCTACCAACACTTTTATAACACACCTCTACCGCTGTGCTACAATAGCTCATCCGGTAGAGGTTTGCTTTATTAATTATATAAGCCCACTTTAGCCCATAAGCCCATAAGCCGGTTATAGCTTATTTCAGCTTATTTAATAAGCTGGATTTTCCCTTTTTTTTTCTTATATCCAACATCCTTTAAGCTATTTTCCTGTATTTTTTGAGAATTTTTCATAAACGTTGACTATTTTTAAACATTTATTTTCTCTAAATATGTTTTTTTAATTATTAAAAATTAAATAAAAATCAAAAAAATATTTTCCTTTTTTAGAAAATTTTATTTTGTCATATTACACTTAGGAAAAATAGGAAAACTTTCGTAGGGTCATTTTTGCAAAATTTTAATTTTTAAAGAACGGGTTTCGTACCCGGTTCTCATTTTCGCATTTTTAAGCTTAATTTAGCTCCGTTTTCGTTCTAGTTTTCTTTAAACTTCCTTTTTAGTCAATTTAAGTCCATAAAGTGAAAAAATCAATTTAAGTTTAATTTTCAGAAATTAGGGTTTTTAGTGTGTCGTTTTAGCTTCCCGTTTCCGCTTTTAGTATAATTTGTGTGATTTTCTCGTTTTTAGTGTAGTTTGCCTTAATTTTCTCGTAGCTTTAGAAAATCAAACCCATACCTTTTTCATTCAAACATCAAATATCAAACTGACTCTCGACTTTCCAATTCGCTCCTCGTTGGGACTACGACCCGGGAATATCCTATACCACTCTCTGTCTTATTGATTTTTTTTAGATTATTCTTATTATATATAAAAAGGTGTAATTTAAACATAATCAATCTCGAAATTTGTTCATGTGATGATTATGCATGTGCTTGAAAATGTTTTTGGGTTGGATTAACAATGCATAACAACAATTTTATTATGTTCCTAACGTGAGTGATTTGAAAATAAAATTAGAGTTTTGGTTCGAAATCAATTTTTCAACAAATTCACTAATGTATGCTAATGTATGCAAATCCTATATATACGGGAAGCATAGTAGTTATACATTGTATCCTAGTACTTTTAATTGTACAAAATTGAAAGAAAACATAAAAATCCCCAATTTCAATTTTTGGTGTTCATCATGAACCCTAGACTCAAATTGAAATAAAATAGATGAAATGACTTACAATTGATAATCTTTGTGATATTAGGATTGATTATTAGTGTTGATTTGATCTTCAATTGATGTTTAGATGGTTGATTTTGAGTTTTAGTGGGTTTTGAGTTGTGTTCGTCTATGGCAACAGGTAAGGGGGTGTTTGTTTTTCTGTTTTGAATTTTTTTTATTTAAGTGTCCCATTTTGTGACTTACTGGTGGCGGTCCCATATTTACCAGCGGTACCAAATATATTGAGGGCCGCCTATATGGGGCCGCCCTCAGCCAAAGGTTTTTGGACTTGGTTTTTGACGAAAATTTTACGAAGAGGAGTGACATTTTAGTTTGCATTTTGCGAATTAAATATGCTTAAAGTACTTCGGATGAAGTATTTAAGTTGTCAAGACATGGAATGGAACACGGACTAGAATTGAGACAGAAGAAAGATAAGCGAACTAAGATGATTTATGGAATGTGTTCCATCATTCCTAAACCAAGAAGTAAATAGTTAAACGATTCACGTTTAAGGGGTTTAGTAAGAATGTCGGCGATGTTTTCGACGGACGGCACTTTTTTGATTGAGATATGTCCTTTCTGGACATTATCACGAAGAAAGTGGTGACGTATTTCGATGTGTTTGGTACGAGAATGTTGCACCGGGTTTTTGCTAAGGTCAATCGCGCATTTGTTGTTGCACATGATTGAAACTTCGTCGAGTCGTACGTCATAGTCGATAAGAGCTTGTTTCATCCATAGTGCTTGTTGACATGCCTTTCTGACGCTTACGTATTTAGCTTCGGTAGTGGATATAGCAAGAGCGGTTTGTTTCTTCGAGAACCAAGATGTCAAACAACATCCCTTAAACGTACAAATACCGCTAGTGCTCTTTCGGTCCACATAATCTCTAGCATGATCAGAATCAGCATATACTACGGTTTCTATGCCGGTCCCTTTAGGATACCATAATCCTAAGTGCGTAGTGCCTTTAATGTATCAGAAGATACGCTTAACCGCTTCAAGGTGAGAGGTTTTGGGAGCCTCTTGGAAGCGGGCACAAAGGCAGACACTAAACATGATATCGGGCCTACTTGTCGTTAGGTATAATAAACTACCTATCATGCCTCGATACTTGGTACTATCTACCGACTCACACTCTTCGTCTTTCGTGAGTTTAGTATCAGAGGACATGGGGGTTTTCATTGGTTTAGAATCTTCTAGACCAAATTTCTTAAGCATTTCTTTAATATACTTAGATTGATTAAAGAAGATACCATCTTCCATTTGTTTTATTTGTAATCCAAGGAAGAAGTTAAGTTCACCCATCATGCTCATCTCGAACTCGTCATGCATGATTTTGGCAAATTCATCACACATGTCTTGACAAGTCGAACCGAATATAATGTCATCGACATATATTTGAACAATGACGAGATTTGAACTTTTCTTCTTAGTAAAAAGAGTGTTATCTACCATTCCCATTTTATATTCATGTTTAATAAGAAAGGCTTTTAATCTATCATACCAAGCTTTGGGTGCTTGTTTAAGACCATGGTTTTTCAAAATCAATGAATCCCGGAGGTTGTGCCACGTATACCTCCTCATTGATAAAACCGTTCAGGAATGCACTTTTTACATCCATTTGGAACAGTTTAAAGTCTAAGGCGCAAGCATAAGCTAATAATATTCTAATGGACTCAAGTCTAGCAACCGGGGCATAAGTTTCATCATAATCGATGCCCTCTTATTGGTTGTAGCCTTGAGCAACTAACCTAGCCTTATTTCGAGAAACAATACCGTTCTCGTCTAACTTATTTCTAAATACCCACTTAGTTCCTATGATTGTCATATTCCTAGGTTAAGAAACTAACTCCCAAACGTCGTTAGCAACGAATTGATTTAATTCTTCTTGCATGGCGACTATCTAACTTTCATCTCCTAATGCTTCATTCAGATTCTTAGGTTCTATAGTTGATATAAAACAAAAGAAGTTACTTTGGCTTTGGGCTTGTGACCTAAGGGTTCTTTGGTTAAGGTTTCCTATGACATTTTCTAATGGGTGGTTCCTAGATTCCTTAATGTTGACTATTTCATCAATCTCTAAAGTTTCATCCTCAATGTTATTTTCTAGGTTTTTCTTTTCGGTGACTTTGATTTCTTCTTCTTCATCTAAGTCATCATTCACCAAGGGTGATGTCTTAGAGGGTGGAGAAGTTTCATCGAATGTCACGTTAAGTGATTCTTCGACTTTCCTAGTGTGTTTGTTTAGGATAATGTAGGCTTTACTATGTTGTTTTACATTCATAAGCTCTCAGTTATTCTCAAATGATTAAGCTATTGTTCCATAAGCTCATACTAGCTCATCTTAGTCTCTAAGCTAAGATTGAGTTTTAATAAGTAATAATCTACTCAAATCATAGAATCAGTTCAAATTACCTTTGCTATTGGATTAAATGCTTATGGAAGGAGAGCCAAAAAGGGAAGGGCTCTCAAGGACTATTACTGGCTTATTTCTAATAAGCCAGAGCTGTTGAATAAGCTCTAAGAGCATTTCATGCCTTGTTTAGCTAGGCTCATTGTAAGTGACTCGCAGAAAACTTACACCTTTTTATGTATCAATAAATATAAATACATATATAAAAATACACAACAAGGATCAGGATCCGCGAGACCAAGTAAACCGGAAGCAGTATAGAGTGTTCCCGGGTCGTTATGTCCCAACGAGGCTAGAGATGGAATATCGAGTCACGAATGATGATTGGAGTTTGAATATGACAAGGATGAGGTTATGATTTGGAACTAACACTGATAAGCAAATGTATATAAAAATAAACAAAGAACATAAGCTAGAACAAGAATAAAAGCTAGAATTGGGAAAAATACTTAAAACTTTTACACTAAAACACAAGTAAGCTCAAATAAACTTAAGACAAATNAAGTTTTCATTTTCCACCTTGATGTAATGAGTTATTCATTGTAATGAAGCATTACATTGTATAATTGTAAACAAACAAGATACTTTGTGTTATCCCGTATAAAAAGATACTTTGGGTTATTCGCAAAAAAAGATACTTTTGGGTTATCTTGTATAAAAAAATGATACTTTTGGTTATCCGAAAAAAGATACTTTGTGTTATCCCGTATAAAAAATACTTTGATTTATTCATGTTTATCAATTCGTTTGAAGATTTCTCTTCGCATGTTGGCGGATTTCTTCAACAACTAATTATGTTCGTGTGTGTGACGAATTGCGGGGGATATTAGATGGATTTAGTTATCAGCCCAAGCCCGGTCTATAGGCTTAAGGTCTATTAGAGTAAGAGTACTCCCCCCCTACTACTTGGTCGGTCTCCACATGACCCGACCAAACCCTCCATTACCTAGTGGTATGTGCTTAAATACACATACCTTTTACCTTTAAAAACGAGCTGAAATAACCAAAAACGGACTTAAAATGCCAAAGATACGCTTGTTTTGCTAAATGTATTGTGCAGGAATGCAAAACCAAGAAAAGGACGAA
>BQNB010044360.1:0-44938 GCA_026074375.1 Tanacetum coccineum | reverse complement strand
TTGACTTTTAGTGGTCAAATAGGCTTAAACCAAACACTCCTTTAAAGTTGTGACAGATTGAATTTAAGCTTAAAAATGAATTCTAATTTATAAACCTATGATACCAGACTATATTTAGCTTAAAACAAGCTTAACTAGCATGATCTAACAACTGAATAACTAGAAATCTAAGATCTAATACTATGCTACTATATTTTTGGTTTTTATGATATTATGACTGATTTTAAGTGAAACTAAGATCTACTCTATATTAACTAAGATAGATTATGAAAGACTTAACTCTAATCAATATTAACTATAAACTAAGGACTAATAAGCACTAACAGTCACTAATAAGCAACTAAATAGCTAAGCTATCTAAGCAAATAAGAAGAATAAGCAAGCATATAAGAAATAAGTGATGATTAAGCTAAAAATGAAAAGGACAAAAGATTGAAATGAGAACTTACAGACTGTCTTAGCTAAACAAAGACTAAGTTGCTCTTATAGCTTATCTACAGCTCTGATAAGCCAGTAAAGGTCCTTGGGAGTCCTTCCATAATTGACTCCTCTTCCATAAGCATTTAATCTAATAGCAAAGGTAATTTGAACTGATTTTATGATTTAAGTAGATTATTACTTATTAAAACTCAATCTTAGCTTAGAGACTAAGATGAGCTAGTATGAGCTTATGGAACAATAGCTTAATCATTTGAGAATATCTGAGAGCTTATGAATGTAAAACAGCTTATAAAAAGTTTGAATTCATTAATAACTAAAGGAGATTACATTACTTTTGAAAAGGAATTACAAAAAGCTTGAATTACATTTAAAGAAAATTTGCATAAGCTAAAATACAATTAAGCTAAAATTGAAAAGCTAACTAGAAAAAACTAGAAAAAAGAAGATACAATGTGTGTGTGTGAGTGTGCTATTTATAGCACTCTGATGAAGCTTCTAGGGGTCTGAGCACTCCCCACGCCCCTTTCAATCACATCCCTTGAATTCCTTCAATGATTGGATCATTAGTTTTGGCCGTTGGATCACATATGTGCACACACGGATTGCCAGCGTGGCAATCCGTGATTGTGACACCTTGTGTTACTTGTGTGAGTGCTAGAAGTGTAAAACCCACACATCCTTGTGCTTTCTTCGAGTCCACGTGGCATTCCTTTGTTGGAATTGGCCAATAGGGTGCTTGAGTGACGTTTTAACTCTGCCAGGGTGATATAGACCACTTGAATAGACTTCCGTACCCTCCAATTTGGAAAAGCCCTTTGATTTGACAGCGGGGTGAAACGGGGAAGAAGGGTGAATAGTGTTAAACCCTTGGCGCCCTTTTTATAACTGAAACGGGGTAAATAGAATTTAAACTTTGGGCTTTTTGCAAGATTGGTCCTTGTAGTTGGTTTATTAAAGGTGTAGTGTAAAAAGTTTTTTAGAAATGACAACAATGGTCCTTGTGGTTTTATAAAAAGGGAATTGGGCTAGGGTTTTGGGCTTTTGTAATGGGCCTTGTATCCGGGTAGGGTTTTTAAGGGTTTAAGGCCCATTTAAGGTTTAAGGGACCTTTTGTGTAACTTTTGGAAACTTGAGATACTCAAATGGTAATATTGGAGTTTTTTGTCCTTTTATGGTTGACTGAGGTTTGACCATGGTTGACTTTTTGACTTTGGCTTCGAATCTTTGGCTTCTCTTGTGCTCTTCCGTTTCTCGTGTCCGTGTTTGCCCGTTTTTGGCGGTTTTCTTGTGATTTTTGATATATCCGTACCTGCACACACAAAACACAAAAACAAGCATATATTTGCCATTTTTAGTCTGTTTTGTGTCATTTAGGGTCATTTTTGGTAATAACGGATATATGTATTTTACACTTATCAATCGCCTTCATCATCATCTCCATCATCTCCCCCGTCCATGGGATAGTCAACCGGACCATCCTCTGTCTCATCATCCTCATACTTCTCTGGATCCTCCTTAGGACCCGACTCAGTAACATATCCGGGTGACTCAACAGTAGGCGAATCAATGGGAGGTAATGGATGCTCCTCAACTGGAAACACATGCTCATCCTCTAACGGTATATACTCAGGGTATATAGGCTCTGGCACGTAGTCAGGATCATGTGGTTATATGAACATACGCTCACGCTCATCCTTGTCTTGTGGTACTGGTGGTGTCTGTGAATCCTCTGGGCCTGGTATGTAATCCGGTGATGGTGGGGCTACTGGCTGCATAGGGAGTCTATCGTATCCGTATACGATGACTCGTGGAATGCCTCCATCAGTTATCTCCTCATCATCAGCTCCCCAGAAGACTCTGCCTGGCTCGGAGTCGGTATAGACGGAAGTGTAGGTGACAGCGGATGATGCAGAAGACATGACTGCTGCAAAAAGCAAAAATAACTTATATAAGTATTACTTATAAGACTCTTATAGTAATATACGTAGTAAAATTTATATACGCGTATATCAATCATGTAAGCACTTAGTAACTACTAATGCTAAAACAGTGTATGTCATGTAAGCACATATATTAGATGCAAACAAGTAATGTATGTATGTCCCGTGCAAACCCCGTTTGTGAATAAAGTGTTTGAAAATGGTTATAGTCCAGATAAAAACTTTCGACCTGGTTCTTTATAACCTTGGCTCTGATACCAATCTGTAACACCCCCAAATCTGGGTAGCAGTGGAATGTTGAATATCCGAGGGCGTTACTTCATAGATCAATAGCACAAGATATGAGAACGACCACTAAACGTGTCGTTTTAAAAAGATACATTGGATTAACAAAATACTTGTTCATTACATAAGCTCATGGCTTCAAATTGTTCGACAATAAAGGTAAAGATTTCGGTTTATAACAAATGTTCCCAAAATGTAATACGCCCCAAATATTTAGTACTGACTCTCCAAGGAGTGACCCTCAATGTATCTTGGCACCTCGTGCCTTATTGACCTGAGAAAAACATGCTTAAAACGTCAACATAAAGTTGGTGAATTCATAGGTTTATGTAAATCAATTGAAGGACCGCAAGATTTCCAAGTGTATGATTAAGCAACAGATGCAAACGTCATAAAAAGTAATTACGTTTTCCTAAGTTCATGACACTGAAGCTCGACATGTATGAATGTAATAAATTGCCAATAAATGCCCGTAAATGATGTTCTAACCCGCATCATCCCAAATTCGACATGGTATACGTTTGTTGTCCGGCAACCCGGCACAGTGAGCGCTACTCACCCAAAGATGTAAATCATTTAAATAATTGTAAAACATGGGGCTATGAACTCACCTTAGTAAATAGTCCTCTGAAAACGATAAATATATCCAAGAATGGCAAATGAATCACACCGTCAAATACCTAAGTAAATACGGCCAGTCTTAGTCTACAAGTTTAGGCTAAAGACTTAATGTATAAACTACAATAAATTTCTAGTTTATATATACTGTTATTACTTGTGTGGTGGTGCACATGTTTATTGTATTTGTATTCACTTGATGGCTCTTGGGAAGGTATACGATTACACACGTTTTTGTATACGTATAAACGTTATTAATAAATATTCATATTTATTAAGTCGTAGGTTAACTTGTATGATATCCGGTAACTATATAACTCGACCGGTATGTTAAGTGGTTATTAAATTTACCTTTGTCCATGAAATACCCTTAGGTTTTCTATATTTACAAAAACAGTCCCTATGTTTATGAAAATATAGTATTTACACTTTAAACCCTTATGTTTCCAAAATTACACTTTTAGTCCTTCAATTTTTCAATAATTGCACTTTAGGTCCTTATATGTTCCAAACAGTCCCTTAAGTTTCAGAAATGTCCAAAACAGCCCCTAGACTTTATGGAAACAGTTTTGACAGTTTTAACCCTCAAGTTTACAAAGTTACACAATTAGTCCCTTAACTTGTAAAAATCACATTTTAAGCCCGATTAAGTTCCAACAAGTGGCAATTGGTTTTATTAACTCCAATAAGCTACATAAGCTGTTGTCAGCCTATAAATAAGCTCGGATGAGCTTATTTTGGCTTATTGAGCTTATTGGGCCTTATTGGACCCGTTAAGGTCCAATAAGCTATTTAAAGGTCCAAGTTAAATTTCAAAAGCACATAAGCCCTCCTTAAGCTTATTTAAAACTGTTAAGCTGAAAAATAAGCTCGGGTGAGCTTATTCGAGCTTATTGGGCTCGTTAGCCCAATAACTCAACCCGAAAAGTTTGTAAAAGGTTTCATACATTATACAACTTATTTTCTAGACTTATTAAGCATCATTGGGTCTGTTTTTATGTTCGGCTTATTCAGTAAGCAAATAAGCTTGTTAATGGGCTTTTAGGCCCATTACGAACTCGATAAGCCTTTTAAGCCTTTAGGCTTATTCACTTAAGGCCCATTAGCATTTCTATGTTCATAATAAGCTTATTGAACTGTTTAAGCTCACAAATAAGCTGTTTAATCTTATTGTGGCTTAAAGGCTCTCGGTTGGACTCAGTAATGGGCTACTAAGCCCAATAAGGGTCCGATTTGGTTTCCTTGGTATATCAAGATCTATGTGAGTTCAATAAGCACCTTAGGTTTCTTAATAAGCTCGTGGAGCTTATTAATAAGCTGAGGTCTTATAGCCTATGGCCTGTTGGGCCTGCTGGGCCCAATAGTGGGCTGTTAGGATTAAACGAACTCAATTTGTGGTCCATTAATGTTCACTATTTATATTCTAGGGTTTGTAATCTTTCGTTAAGCACTCATTGAGATTAATTATCTGCGTTTAATCACATGCACTCGTTCCATGAGCTAATGTACGTGTTCCCAAGCCAAGACATTTCATTTTTATGAAAAGTTAACGTATAGGGTTTGTATAATTCGAATATATGTGAAAGCTTTCAAGGTAGTTTTCATTTTTGAAATCTAAGCATAAAGCTTATGCCTTAACTCGATATTAAACCACATTTTATACACGTTAGCACCACACAAGATCATGTACTTGTAATATATGTGCGTGAACCATGAATGGGTTGAACCATGCACGTTTATGCTCACGTTAACTTGTTACACACAAGTTAACGTGACTCTTACCACTAGGCATGAATAAAATGAATGAGATATAGATAATAACGAGCTTAGTTCGACTTACAAGGGTCCTAGAGTTCGGTTCGAGTTAGAATGTTAACATACGATGTGAACACGATTTAATGGGCTTTAGGCCCCATTTACGAACTCGATAAGGCCTTTAAGCCTTTAGGCTATTCACACTTAAGGCCCATAGCAATTCTATGTTCATAATAAGGCTAATGAACTGTTTAAAGCACACAAATAGAGTGCTGTTTAATCTTATTGTGGCTTAAAATGACACACGTTGGACTTCATAAGAGGGCTACAAGCCAATAAGGGTCCGCTTTGGTTTCCTTGGTATACCAAGATCTATGTTATTCATAAGCACTAGTTATCTTAATAAGCATTCGTGGACTATTTATAAGCTAGGTCTTATAAGCCTATGGCCTGTTGGGCCTGCTGGGCCCAATAGTGGGCTGTTAGGATTAAAAACGAACTCAATTTGTGGTCCATTACATGTTCACACTATTGTTATAATCTAAGGTTTGTAATCTTTCGTTTAAGCACTCATTGAGATTAATATATATCTCCGTTAAAAATCACATGCACTCGATCAAATCCATGAGCTAATGTACGGTTCCAAGCCCAGACATTTCATTTTTATGAAATTAACGTAAGGGTTGTATAATTTCAACATATTGTAAACTTTCAAAGGTAGTTTTCATTTTGAAATCTAAGCATAAGCTTATGCATTAACTCCGATATTAAACCACATTTATAACGTTAGCACCACACAATATCGATGTACTTTTAAAATATAGTGCGTGAGGACCATGCATGGGTTAAACCATGCACGTTCATGCTCATGTTAACTTGTTACACACAAGTTAACGTGACTCTTACCACTAGGCATGAATAAAATGAATGAGATATAGATAATAACGAGCTTAGTTCGACTTACAAGGGTCCTAGAGTTTGGTTCGAGTTAGAATGTCAACCCATGATGTGAACATGATCGAATAACCAACCAAAGTTTCCAAAACTTATCAAATACCCCAATCCTTGGTTCGTGTACCCCTCCTACGTCCTTGTATGAAGACTTAGTACTCCTTGTGTGCTTAGTATCGAAATGAGGGTGTGTATGGGTTCGGTTATTAGTCCGAATGCAAGAAGAGAATAAATGAGGATGGTTTAGCTTTGTGAGAGAGTTTGTGAGTTTAAGAAATGTGTTAAGTGTCAATGAGAGTGAGTATATATAGGCTTATGACTTAGTTAGTTTTCCTAGTCCTAATCCCAAGCCATATCGTGCCCTATTTAGTGGTTTTGAAGTTCTTAGTTAGCCTCAAATGGTATTTAGCTAAACCACTTAAGTACACACCTTAATTGCCTCTAGGTTGTACAAGATTTGCTAAGATATGAAAATCTTATGGTTTGTGTGTGCTCTTTGCTTAGCCGCGGCATCAAAAGGGGACAAGGGATAATAGGGAAGTCAAATGGTTAATAACCATTGTGTATTTAGCTAATTAGGGACCAATAGTACATGTCTTAATTAAACATATGATGTACAAGTACTTTAGGGATCATTAGGAGATTTCCTAGGATTTTCTAAGTGCATATATGTATGGGACGTGTAGTAGTAGAGGAAAAATAAGATTTTGAAATCTTATTAAGGTTATACAAGTACAAGGTTTAATTACCTTAAGATGTACATGTACTTAGGAAGTTTTAAGGATTTTCCTAGTTGCTTTAGTTCTCATAACCGGCCCTAGTGGGTTATTAACATAAGATTTGATTAAATTTTGTGTTTAAGGTTTAAAAGTGGATATTGGTTTGAGTCTAGATAAGTCTATGTATTTTCGGGGTGTGTCTAAATGTATTTTATTGCGAAACGTAAGCCTTTTACGTGACCAATAAAAATAAAATACGCAAAGTCAATAATTATCTTCTTAATAATTATATAACACTTGTTTGACGTAAACCTTAATTTATTTGATGACCATTTACGTTAAATGATTATTTCTAGTCTACGCGATTTAGTTTAAAAGTTAAATTAGAAGTAAACGCGTATCGGACCAAAATAAATAGTGACGAATAATAGGAGTCGTAAAATGACCTGAAATTGAGAAATGTTACATACAAGCTCAAGAAGGCTCTTTACGGGTTAAAGCATGCACCAAGGGCTTAGTATGATTTGCTCTCATCATTTCTACTCTCCCAGAAGTTCTCTAAAGGAATCGTTGATCCCGCATTGTTCATCAAGAGAGAAGGCAAAGACATCTTACTGGTACAGATCTATGTAGATGATATTATACTTGCCTCCACTAAACCTGATCTTTATGAAACATTTTCTGAAATCATGTGTTTAAAATTCAAGATGTCGATGATAGGCAAACTATCATTTTTCTTAGGACTTCAGATTTCTCAAAGTCCAAGAAGCATCTTTTTAAACCAATCCAAATTTGATCTTGAGATAATTAAAAAATATGGTATGGAAACCAGTGACCCTGTGGATACTCCCATGGTGGAGAAATCCAAACTGGATGCAGATTCACAAGGGAAAGAAGTTGATCCCACACGTTATCGTGGAATGATTGGCTCCCTTATGTATCTGACTGCCAATCCACCAGACCTTCAATTTGTTGTATGCATGTGTGCCCGGTATCAGGCAAAGCCTACCGAAAAGCACATACATGTAGTTAAGCGAATCTTTCGATACCTAAGAGTAACCATTAACATGGGTCTGTGGTATTCAAAGGATTCTTGTATTGCACTAACCGCTTTTGCAGACGCTAATCATGCTGTTTGCCAAGATACCAGAAGAAATACATCTGGAAGTATGCAGCTATTGGGTGATAGATTAGTGAGTTGGTCGTCAAAGAAATAGAAGAGCATCGCCATATCTAGTACAAAAGCTGAATACATTGCCTTGTCAGGATGTTGTGCTCAAATACTTTAGATGAGATCACAATTAACTGACTATGGCCTTGGATTCAACAAGATACCTCTGTACTATGATAACAAAAGTGCCATTGCTTTGTGTTGCAAAAACGTCCAACATTCTCGATCGAAGCATATTGACATCAGATACCACTTCATCAAGAAGCAAGTAGAAAATGGGGTGATTGAACTATATTTCATCAGAACAGAATATCAGCTGGCAGATATCTTTACCAAGGCATTAGGACGAGAACGACTTAACTTTCTTATCAACAAGCTTGGAATGAGAAGTATGTCTCCTGAAATGCTAAAAAGTCTGGCAGACGAAGAAGACGAGTAATGGTGGTAACTCATGTATCCTATGTATCATATGTAAATAAAGAAAACCAGAAAAATTCAAAAAGATTTTCATTTTTATAAAAATTTTACAAAAAGAAAATAGAAAAATATAAAACCCATAAAAAGAAAATAGAAAATTAAAAATCAGAAAATCCAAAAGTATGTTTTTCATGACATGTAATCTGAAAATCGATAATATTTACGGCTTTAGAAATGTCATTCAATAATGATACGAAGCTGTAAATAAAGTTCGAGCAGAAGTTCTAAGTGTTTTCAAAACAAGTCATTGGCTTGCTATTATTTCAGATAGCAACCCGGTCTTCATCTTAAAGGCAAGTATTTCGCCAAAAAGAAAACTTGACCTCTCAACGGGAAATTAGTTTCTCGGGCATGATCTACTTTATGATCATGGCAAACAGGCTTGTGTTTACATTGGCAGACAACAACCATGCATTCTATATCAAATTAAGTGTACGTGTCAGTGGCATTTATTTAGTCAAACACGATAAAACTTGTTTTTATTGGTGTTGCATTTCAAAAACAATTAATCATCTCATTTTTCATCAGAAAATAATTTTTAAAAGAATTTTTCTATCACTCAAAAACAATTGCCATATAGCACTTAAAAAGAAAACTGGATACAATTATTGAGGGGAAGAAATTTTCAAATTCTTTCAAAAGTCATCTCGGTATAAAAGGAAAATGTTTCTAAACAATAATGGATCATTTATTAAAGGGGAGTTAACACTATTTTAACTCAAGTGTGCTTAAGATGTTATTTGTTTTAACATTTAGTAACTAAATGGTAAAATATAGAACTTAAAATATAAGTTTGCATCGAGTTAAGAAGCTAATATGTCCATTTTTCTATAAAATAGTAGAGTTAACTTAAATTGAAATGGCACTTAGAAGGAGTTAAATCAACAAAGGACCTAATTCTTGCCAATCTCTTAAAAATAAGCCGGTTAACACCCATATCTGGTACACAAACGCACACACACACTTTTTTAACACAAAACCAAACACATAATTATTTCTTACAAACACATTTCACACGCTTCATCACTCCAGATCAAAACTAATTTTCAAGACTTAAGGTACATTCTAACTCGTTTATAAACCACTTAACGTCACTTTGGTAAAAGGAATTAGGATAAAACTCACTAAATCACTCGAAAAGACTTAAAATCGATTTAGGGTTCTTAAGAATGAAAGTTGAGATTTACTGAAATTGATTGAGGGGTTTTACTTGTTAGGAGAACTTGTCTATTAACACTCGATTGAATACAATTTTTGATATTATTCTAATGTGTGTGCGAAGATATATTGAATCTTTTTGGAGTTGAAGATTGCGAAACATGTATAACTAGCTTGATATTGTTTGTGGGTTTGTGATAAATTAGCCTCATTGTTTGTTATCTTATTCCAATTTAATCTATATCATAGCTTCCTATGATCTATGCTTTACTTAAAAGTTGGTGTCTAGGGTACGTTATAGTAATAATGGTTATAGAGGATTGCCCCCGTGTGATAATGCTATATGTGTAGTTACACTATGATGGTCCCCTTAGGCAAGATTTTAGTCTTCAAGACGTTTCTGTATCCTCTCGAATTGTCATGAGTTTTCTTCTTTTGTGTATGCTCGAACTTCCATTATCTAGCTTTAAATGATGTTTAAATCTTGATTCATTGATTCTAAAATGGTCTTAAATGATTTGTGATGTCTAAGATTGGATATTAAGATGTTTAAAGATTGTTAAAATCTAAGATGGTTTATGAATCATGCGAAACATGTAAAGCAGTAGTCAATGCAAATATGTTTATTTGTATAGCAAAATATGACTGTGTATAAGTCATGCGCGAAAATGTTTTGTAAAAGCTGTGTGAAATATGACTATAATTGTATTCATGTGCGAAATATGTATGTTATCAATTATATGCGAACAATGTATAAATGTGCTAAATAAGACAGGTTAACACAAACCATGTGCGAATATAACAAATTTTTTTTTTTTTTTATGAAAAGAAACTCTGCCCAATTTTTTTAATATTTGTGTAAATCTTGTTTGTTATGTCATATTTCATTTCCCTAGGCTCATGACACTGAAGCTCGACATGTATGAATGCAATAAATTGCCAATATTTGCCCGTGAATGATGTTTTAACCCGCACCACTAGTGAGAGCTACTCACCCGGAAGGGGATGTCAATCCCAAATAGATCTATTTATAACACTCGCGCTCGCAATCCAGCAATTAACAGTTCATGATAAGAGGGCTCAGTGGGTTATCGCTACTTAGGCAAACACGTAATCATAGTATAAAATGTATATGAATTGTATTGGTTAATTCTTAAGCAGAATCATGAATCAAGAACAAATTCGTCAAGTTACTACTCGTGATGAAAAATGGGTTCCCACTAAGGAAAGAGTCAAGATCAGCACCACCAATGTAAGACTGGAGACTACTGTGCCACAGAAGGAAGAGACTTTTCAAGTTATCATCGATGTCATTAAGAACTCTTCATGCTACAAGGCATTTACAATTTCTGCTAAAGTCCCTGAAATATTTATGCAGCAGTTCTGGTACACCATCAAGAAGGTCTCAAGCACAAACTCTTATGAGTTTCTTCATGCTAACAAGAAGTGCGTGGTAGATGCTGAAGTATTTCAAAAGATTCTTAACATTTGTCCAAGAGTTCAAGGAGTAGACTTTGCTGAAGTTCCAGATGATGGGGCTACTCTTACCTTCCTCCTTACTCTTGGTTACAAAGGTCCACTGCACAAGCATCCCAACATGTATGTGGACCACATGCATCAACCATGGAGAACTTTGGCTTCTATCATTAACAAGTGTCTTTTCGGTAAAACTGCAAGCAATGACAAACTGAGGAAATCTAGAATTGACATCTTATGGGGAATATTCTACAGGGAAAATGTTGACTACTCTGAATTGATTTGGGAAGACTTTGCATTCCAAATCGACCACAGGCAGCTAAAGACAGGTAGACGTAAAAACATGCCTTACCCCAGGTTTACCAAAATTATCATCAATCACTTCCTCTCTAAATACCAATCCATCACCAAGCTATAGTACGTATACACACACACAATTAAAGATGATGGTATTGTAAGCAAATTGAAGTTTGTCAGAATTGGCGAAGACTATCAGGAATTTAGACTTCCCATTCCTGAGACGATGCTGACTGATGGGATTAAGCAATCAAAGTCTTATCAGATGTTCATTAAATACTTCACTAGTCAAATTCCTCCCAAGAAGAGCAAAGGTAAAGGTTCACAAGGGAAGAATACCGCATATACTACTGAAAAAACTGTTGATGTATCTGAAGAATCAGACCCTGAACCTGCTAGAAAACAAACTGCTAGTAGAAGAGTGGTCAAGAAGAAAGTCACAATTACTGCAAATGATAATATTATTCCTGAACCAGATGTTGCTTTGGAGTTAGGAAAATCTATAAGTTTAACTGAAGCTGCAGAAGAGGAAGCAACAAGGCAAGTCCATGCTACTCATTCAAGTATTGTGATTGAACCTGTCCCCAAGCCTGCTAAAAGAAGACCATCAGGTATTGCTTTCAGAGATACTTCCACCGTGTCAAAAAAGATATCTTCTGATCCATCTCAGAAGCTCAAGGGCGTTCAAACTTTAACTCATAAAGAACAAATTACTGTTGACACGATGAAAGCACTTAAAGAAAGTTAGAAGACAAACAGGAGACAGCCAGGTACTGGAGGCTCAAGTAAAGGAACTGGTGTTCCACTAGGGGTTCCTGATGATTCCACAATCATCCCTGCTACCTTAAGTGAAGGAACTGGTTGTAAGCCAGGGGTCCCGATGAGGAAAAGGTTACTTCTGAAGACAATGTTATACTTGAGTAGGGATCTGAACAAGAGAGTACATACACAAAAGAAGAGGATGATGATGAAATAATTGAATGGTTGGACACTGACGAAGAGGAGGATAAGGAGGATGACGATGATAACAA
Source organism: Tanacetum coccineum (assembly GCA_026074375.1). NCBI lineage: Eukaryota > Viridiplantae > Streptophyta > Magnoliopsida > Asterales > Asteraceae > Tanacetum > Tanacetum coccineum. The sequence goes on along the minus strand of BQNB010044360.1, from coordinate 32,619 downwards.
AAGCATCGATCTTGAACAGACAGACGATGAAGAAACTGATGACGAATTTGTACATGGTGAAGAAAATGTACAAGATGATGATGAAGAAACTGATGATGAGTTTGTACATGATGATAAACATGTAAATGATGATGCGGATGAAGAGATGACAAATGATGAAGTTGAAGAATCTGGGAACGGCGATGAGGAAATTACTAATGCGGCTAAGGTAGATGCTGAAAATAATGAAGAAGTAAAGGATGATGCCAAGAAAGCTGAACTTCCTCCAACAAGCTCTGACTTATCAGTATGTTGGGATTAAAATACTTTTTGATGATCTTAGAGTTACTACTGCTCAGCTAATGCTGCTGGTGTATAAGTTACTACTGCTTAATGATTAAGACTGCTGAAAGAGTTTCTACTGTCAGAGAAAGGATAAAGACGGAAGAAAGGATAAAGATTGTTTGGAGATCAAGATTACCTACGTGATAAGTATTGGTTATTTATAGAATAGATCATAAAGAATATTCTAAGTCTTAGGAATATATTGTAAATCGACTAGGACTCCTTGGTGTATAAAAGGAGGTCCTAGGGTATAGAGTTTAATATGTAGTTTACGTTTTGATAAGTGTTATTCATAGCTTCAAGGTTTTATAACCCTAATACTAGGAGAGTATTCATATTATTCTTAATAATATTGGAGCTTTTATTGTTTGTTAAATTGTGATCGTGTGTTACTGTTTCATTAAGAATTCTTCTAATATTAAAGATTAGATTCCGCATAATCTTTAATACACTCAACAAAGTTTCTACTATAGTTGTGTTAGATTTATCTAATATAACTAAACCTTAAACAAGCTTAAGGAATTCAATCTATTGAAGTGGGATCCAACAAGAGGTATCCTACAACTAGGACAATAAGTGGAATCAGAGCTTGTTGCTTTGAGAAACTTTGCTAGAAGATATGGATCAAGATTTTGCATACATGGTGGTTGCATCCAAAGTTTCCATGCTCAAACCAGGTGAGTTTGAGTTATGGAGGATGAGGATTGAACAATACATCCAAATGATAGATTATGCACTTTGGGAAGTCATAGAGAATGGAAACACTACACCAAAAACAACAGTTGTGGGGGATGTTGAGAAAGTAATACCTCCTACAACTGCTGAAGAGAAGGCTCAGAAAAGATTAGAGGTGAAAGCTAGAAGTACTTTAATGATGGGCATTCCTAATGAACATCAGTTAAAATTTAACTCAATTAAGGATGCTAAGTTATTGATGGAAGCTATATAAAAGAGATTTGGTAGGAATGCAGCTACAAAGAAGACCCAAAGGAATCTTTTAAAGCAGCAATATGAAAACTTTACTGCTCCAAGCTTGGAGATGCTTGATCAAACTTTTAATAGGCTTCAAAAGCTTGTGAGTCATTTGGAGCTTTTGGGAGAAACAATTTCACAAGAAGATGTGAGCCAGAAGCTATTAAGAAGTTTATCACCTGAGTGGAACACACATGTTGTTGTGTGGAGGAATAAAACTGATTTGGATACAATGAGCATGGATGATCTCCACAGCAACCTTAAGGTGTATGAACCAGAAGTCAAAGGGATGTCTAGCTCAAGTTACTCAAGTTTTAAGCATACTGAACATGGCTTTTGTGTCCTCTTTAAATAACAACAAATTGCAGCCTGTTGAAGCAGTTGTACTGCTCAAGCAGTTAATAGCTGCTATTGAAGTTTCTGCTTGCTTAATACTATTAAGCTAATTGCTTTAATATTGACTCTTGGAGTGATGTTGTTATTTGTGCATTCCTTACTAGTAAACTAAATAATCCTCAACTTGCACATGAGGTCTTGTAACAAATCCATCCAGATGATTTGGAAGAGATGGAAAATGGCTATGTTGACTATGAGGGCTAAAAGGTTTTTGAAGAATACATGTAGGAAGCTTACTATCAATGGCAATGAGTCTGTTGGCTTTGATAAATCCAAATTGGAGTGCTACAACTGCCACAAGAAGAGACATTTTGCTAAAGAATGCAAAGTTAAAAGAAATCAAGACTACCAGAACAAGGAAAGCACAAGAAGGACTGTGCCTGTGGAAACATCCACTTCCACAGCTTTGGTGTTATGTGATGGTATTAGTGGGTATGACTAGAGTGATCAGGCAAAGGAAGGACCTAATTATGCACTAATGGCTTACTCATCTCCAAGTTCTGACTCAGAGGTATCTAACAATTTAAATTGTTCAAAATCTTGTTTGAAAATTGTTGAAACCCTTAAATCTTAATATGATCAACTACATAAAGATTTTAAGAAATATGAGTTAATGGTTCTAGCTTATAAGTCAGGATTAGAGTCAGTATAAGAGAAACTTGAAGTTTATAAGGCAAATGAGTCTATTTATTCACAAGATATAAAGGTCTTAAAATTTGAAATTGAATGTAAAGATATAGCTATCAGAGAGCTCAGGAAAAGAAAGAGCTAGAAAGAAATAGCTCAAAGAAAAAGTTGGAATCAATTTAATTTTACAAATTTGAAAATGCATTCTAAAAGCTTTTAAACAAACTCATAGAAAGTCAGATTGTTAACAACTGTAAGAAAGGCTTAGGCTATAATGCAGTTCCACCTCCCTACACAGGAAACTTCATGCCTCCAACACCTGACTTGTATTTTACTGGTTTAGATGAGTTTGTTAATAAGTCTATAGTTGAGAACTAAAAGTCTGATGAAGAAGTGTCTAAGGTAGTTAGAAAGTCTAATGATTCTCCAATTATTGAAGATTGGGTGTCAGATAGTGAGGAAGAAAATGTGTCTCAAACTAAAACTGAGAAGAAAATAGTTAAGCCTAGTATTGCTAAGATAGAGTTTGTCAAACCTAAGCAACAAGAGAAAACTGCTAGGAAAACTGTTAAACAAGTTGAGCAACATAGGCAAAACACTCACAGTCCAAGAGGCAATCAAAGAAATTGGAACAATATGATGTCTCAAAAACTAGGAAGCAATTTTGAGATGTTTAATAAGGCCTGTTATGTGTGTGGAAGCTTTGATCATTTGCAGGTTGATTGCAATTACCATCAAAAACAGTTTCAAAATCAAAGGATGGTAAAACCTGTTTGGAACAATGCTCAAAGGGTGAATCATCAAAACTTTGCTAAAAAGACTCACCCCTGTGCTAAAAAGAACATGGTTCCAAGAGCAGTACTAATGAAGTCTGGCTTAGTATCAATTAATACTGCTAGAAAAAATATTTCTAAAACAGCAGTATTGGTTAATACTGCTAGACAAGTTAATACTACTTACTCAACTACTAGACCAATGTCATATCTTTCTAAAACAACACATTCAACTGTTAAGAGGCCCATTCATAAGAACACAACATTTAAAAACAGTAATATTAATCAAAGGGGTAATACTGTTAGGGGTAAAAAAATTAATACTGCTAGGCCAAAAGCAGTAGTTAAAGGAAATAATTTTAATGTTGTTAAGGCCTCAGCTTGTTGGGTTTGGAAACCAAAGCATAAAGTTTTAGACCATGATTCTAATCACAACAATGCATCAATCACCCTAAAAAAGTTTGATTATATTGATGCACAAGGCAGATCCAAGTCAGTGATGGCTTGGGTCCCCAAAAGAAACTAATTTTCTTATCTAATGTGCAGGGCAATCCACAAATAGATTTACAGGATCAAGGAGTGATTGATAGGTTCAAGGCACATGACAGGGAACATGTCCTATCTTACAGACTATGAAGAGATAGATGTAGGATATGTTGCTTTTGGAGGGAACCCTAAAGGAGGGAAAATCACTAGAAAATGTACCATTAAAACTGGTAATCTAGATTTTGAAAATGTGTATTTTATGAGAGAGTTAAAGTTTAATCTCTTTAGTGTCTCACAAATGTGTGATAAAAAAGAATAGTGTTCTTTTTAATGATACTGAATGTATTGTTTTATCTCCAAACTTTAAGTTAATTGATGAAAGTCAAGTTTTACTTAGAGTTCCTAGAAAGAACAATATGTATTGTGTCGATTTAAAGAACATAGTTCCTAAAGGAGGTTTAACTTACCTTTTTTGCAAAAGCCAGATCTGATGAATCTAAACTTTGGCTTAGAAGGCTAGGTCACTTAAATTTTAAAACCATGAATAAATTGGTTAAGGGAAATCTTGTAAGAGGTTTACCTTCCAAACTTTTTGAAAATGATCAAACCTGTGTTGCTTGTCAAAAGGAAAAGTAGCACAAAGCCTCTTGTAAGTCCAAAACAGAGAACTCAATCAGTCTTCCTTTACATTTTTGCATATGGACTTTTTTGGTCCAACATTTGTAAAAAACCTTAAGAATAAAATGTCTTGTCTAGTTGTCACATATGATTACAGTAGGTTTACATGGGTTTTATTTTTGGCTACTAAGGATGAGACTAGTGGCATTCTTAAGTCCTTTATAACTGGGATAGAAAATCTAGTAGATCACAAGGTTAAGGTGATTAGATGTGATAATGGGACTGAGTTCAAAAACAGAGAGATGAATCAGTTTTATAAAATGAAGGGTATTTTGAGACAATTTAGTGTAGCTAGAACTCCTCAACAAAATGGAGTTGCTGAGAGGAGGAATAAGACACTAATTGAGGCTGCTAGGACTATGCTAGCTGATTCTAAGTTGCCAACTACTTTTTGGGCAGAAGCAGTTAATACTGCTTGCTATGTGCAAAATAGAGTGTTAGTAGTTAAGCCTCATAACAAGACCCCATATGAACTTTTTCATGGTAGAACACCAACTTTAAGTTTTATGAGACCATTTGGGTGTCCTGTTACCATTCTCAATACCATAGATCACTTAGGCAAATTTGATGGTAAGGCTGATGAAGGTTTCTTTGTTGGATACTCTTTGAATATTAAAGCCTTTAGAGTATTCAATAGTAGAATAAGGATAGTGAAAGAAAACTTGCATATTAGGTTTAGTGAGAGTACACCCAATATTGTAGGTAGTGGACTAGATTGGATATTTGATATTGATGCACTAACAAGAACAATGAATTATGAGCCAATTATTGCAGGGACACAGTCTAATGGTTTTGAAAGTACAAAAGCAAGTGATAATGCAGGTCAAGCTAGAAAGGAGACAAAACCTGTCAAAGATTACATTTTGCTACCATTATGGACTACTGATCCACCATATTCCTAAGATCCAAAGAGTTCTCATGATGATGGATCCAAACCTTTAAGTGATGATGGAAAAAAGGTTAACGAAGATCCAAGAAAAGATAGTGAATGTAAAGATCAAGAGAAGGAAGATAATGTTAACAGTTTTAACAATGTTAATACTGCTGGTAATGTTAATATTTTTAGTTCAACTGTTAATGTTGCTGGCACAAATGAGGTTAATGCTGTTAGGGGAAAAAAAGCATTAAACTTCTATTTGATCCAAATATACCTGCTTTGGAAGGTTATAGCATATTTGACTTCTCAATAGATGATGAAGATGATGGTGCAGTGGTTGACATAAACAATTTGGATACAACAATCCAAGTCAGTCCTAATCCAACTACAAGAATTCATAAATATCATCCTCTTGATCAAGTGATTGGAGATTTTCAATCAGCTACACAAACAAGAAAGATGTCAACAAATTTGGAGGAACATGGGTTTGTTAGTACTATTCTACAAAGAACAAACCATAAATACCTTCAAAATTGCTTGTTTGCTTGTTTTTTTTTTATCACAGACCATGTAATTCATGCATTGAACGATCCAAGCTAGATAGAAGCTATGCAGGAAGAGTTTCTACAATTTAAGTTACAAGAAGTTTGGAGAAAAGATAGTATATGTAATGATCAAGAGGAGGAAGATACTGTTAATAGCACTAACAAATGTTAATGATGCTTAGCAAAATGATGTTAATGTTGTTGGTGGAAATGAAAAGGCATTAAACTTCAGATGACGAAATATGCTTGCTTTGGAAGATTTTAGCATTTGACTTTAAACAAGTGATGATTGAAAAATGTTGGTGTTGTGGCTGACTAAACAATTTGGATACAACAATCCAAGGTCAGTTCCACTTTAACTACAAGAATTCATAAAGATCATCCTCTTGATCAAGTGATTGGAGATTTGCAATCAGCACACAAACAAGAAAGATGTCAAAGAATTTGAAGGAACATGGGTTTGTTAGTACTATTCACAAGAAACAAAACCATAATACCTCTAAATTTGCTTTGTTTTGCTTGATTTTTATCAATGGAGAATCCAAAAAGGTAATTTTATGCATTGTAGGATCTAAGTTGGGATAGAGGCTATGCAAGAAGAGCTCTACAACTCAATGTTACAAGAAGTTTAACTTTAGTGGATTTACCAAATTTCAAAAATGGGCTATCAGGCTCTAAATAGGGTTTCAGGAATAAAAAAGGACATGAAAAGCGAGTATTGCTGATAAGAATAATAAAGCTAGATTGGTTGCTCAAGGGTACACACAAGAAGAAGGATTACTTATAGTGCAAGTCTTTGCCCTGTTGTAAGTATTGAAGCAATAGGCTCTTTTAGCTTATGCGTCATTTAAAGATTCTTGTGGTGTATTCAAATGGATTGTAAAAAGGGCTTTTCTCTATGGAAGATTGAAGAAGAGGTTGGTGGTGTGTGTTTGTCAACCACAAGATTTGAGGGATCCTGACTTCCTGATTGAGCTATACAAAGTTGAAAAAGCACTTGTCATGGACTACTTAAAAGCTCCATAGAGTGGGTTATAAACCTTGTCAACATATCTATTAGACAATGGATTTCTAATAGGGAAATCGAAAAGACCTTATTCATCAAAAGGCACAAAGGTGATATTTTGTTGGTCTAAGTTTATGCGAATGATATCATCTTTGGTTCAACAAAGAAGGAGCTATGCAATGCATTTAAGAAGTTCATGCATGAGAAATTTTAGATGAGTTCTATGGGAGAACTTACATTCTTCTTGGGATTACAAGTGCAACAGAAGAAGGATGGCATATTTATTAGTCAAGATAAATATGTTGTTGAAATTTTAAAGAAATTTAGGTTTACAGAAGTCAAGACTACAAGCACACCAATAGAAACTCAAAAGCCTCTACTCAAGGATGAAGATGGTGAAGAAGTGGATGTTCATATGTATAGATCAATGATTGGTTCATTGATGTATCTTACATCTTCAAGACCTGACATCATGTTTGTAGTGTGTGCTTGTGCTAGATACCAAGTCAATCCAAAGGTTTCACATCTTCATGCTGTGAAAAGGATTTTTTAGTACTTAAAAGGTCAACCAAAATTAGGATTTTGGTATCCAAAAGATTCTCCTTTTAATTTGGTAGCATACACCGATAGTGATTATGCTAGAGCAAGCTTAGATAGGAAGTCTACAATAGGAGGTTGTCAATTCCTTAGATATAAATTAATATCATGGTAGTGCAAGAAACAGACAGTGGTTGCAAATTCCACAATAGAAGCTGAGTATGCCGCTGCTTTAAGTTGCTATAGACAAGTGCTTTGGATTCATAATCAACTACTTGATTATGGGTATAATTTTATGCATACCAAGATCTATTTTGACAATAACAGTACTATTTGCATAATTAAAAATCCTGTTTTTCATTTAAAAATAAAGCATATAGAGATCAGACATTATTTTATTAGAGATTGCAATGAAAAGAAATTGATTCAAATGGTCAAAATCCATACTGACAAGAATGTTGCAGATTTGCTTACAAAAGCTTTTGATGTAAGTAGATTTCAATATTTGATTGCTAGTATTGGAATGTTAAATCTTTAAAGTCTTTTATCTCTTTATGTTTTTGTAGAGTTTTGTATAAATTAGTACTGTTATTCATGTCATTAAAAGTTTCTGTTGTTAAGTATAATTAGTACTGCTAGTTATACTTAATACTGCTGATTTACTACTGTTAGTTATACTTAATACTGCTAGGTATATTTAATACTGTGATAATTGTGAAAATTGCTATGGCTTGTGTTTTCTTGGTTTTTGGACTAACATTTTACAGGTTAAGCAAAAGAAAAGTGTTAGATTGATGATGGATATGCTGTTTGGAATGGAATTGGAGTTAATACTGGTGACTCAAAGTTAATGCTGCTAGGCATAACTTACTACTGCTGGTTGTAAGTTAATATTGCTGGGCATAACTTACTGCTGAGTTACTACTGCTGGGTTACTTACTACTGCTAGTAGAAAGTTAATGCTGCTAGGCATAACTTAATACTGCCAGATGAAAGTTAATGCTGTTGAGGGTATTTTCATAAATACTTCGATTAAGGGTTCAATCAATCCTTTAATCAATTTCAATCGTTCAAATACTCTCCAATTACAAACCCTAACTCAATTTTATCATCCATTATTAAAACCCAACACAAATGACGAATCTAAAGTTTGCGGATACTCATAACATGGTTGCAATTTTGTCTAAACCCGTAAAAAGTGAAGGGTTTGAACAAATTGTGGATTTTCTAAATGCACACCCCATAAAGTATGCACTCACCATCAATCCCACTATATATATCTCTTGCATTAAATAGTTCTGGTCTACTGTCATGGCCAAAACTATCAATGGGGAAGTATAGTTGCATGCCCTAGTAGATGTCAAGAAGATAATTGTCACTGAAGCATCTGTGAGAAGAGATCTTCGTCTAGAAGATGAGGAAGGTATTGACTTTTTACCTAATTCTACCATCTTTGAACAACTTGCATTGATGGGATATGAGAAAGTTTCACAGAAACTAACTTTCTATAAGCCATTCTTCTCTTCGCAATGGAAATTTTTGATTCATACTATTCTACAATGTCTAAGTGCAAAGACTACTGCATGGAATAAGTTTAGTAGCACTATGGCATCTGCTATTATCTGCTTAGCAACAAATCAGAAATTCAACTTTTCAAAGTTTATTTTTGAAGGTATGATTAGAAACTTGGATAATTTGTCTAGGAAATTTTTGATGTATCCAAGGTTTGTACAAGTGTTTTTGGAACAACAACTTGATGATCTGTCAACTCATAAGATCATTTATATTGCACCCTCTCATACTAAGAAGATTTTTAGGAATATGAGAAGGGTGGGAAAGGTTTTTCTGGTAGAGTAACACCTTTATTTCCTACAATGGTGGTACAAAACCAAGCAGAAATATGTGAAGGTTCAACAGTTTCAACTGATCCCCATCACACATCCACCATTATTCAACCATTAACATCTCAACCTCAAAAGACTCAAAAACCTAGGAAGCCTAAGAGAAAGGACACTCAGGTACCTCAGCCTAGTGGTCCTACAGACATTGTTGCAGATGAGGCTGTCTATAAAGAGTTGGGTGACAGATTAGTGAGGGTTGCCACTACTGCTTCTAGCTTAAAAGCAGAGCAAGATAGTGGTAACATAACTAAGACCCGATCCAAGGTAACACCTAATGAATCTAGTTTCCTAGGAACTACTTCAGGTGGTGGTCCCGGGTGCCAAGAAACCATAAGGGATACTATTGCTCAAACTAGGTTTAAGAATGTATCTAAACTTTCCAATGACTCATTGCTCGCAAAAGGTAACACACTTCAAAGTGATGAGGATAAAATTAAACTTATTGAATTGATGGAATTATGTACCAATTTACAACAAAGGGTTCTTGATTTGGAGCAGACAAAGACCTCTCAACAAAATGAGATTACTAGCTTGAAAATGAAGGTCAAGAAGCTTGAACAGAAAAGGAGGTCAAGAACTCATAGGCTGAAAAGATTGTACAAAGTTAGTTTGACAGCTTGGGTAGAATCCTCTGGTGATGAAAAAAGTTTGGGTGAGGATGCATCCAAATAGAGGAGGATTAATGCTATTGATGTAGATGAAGACATTACCCTGGTTAATGTTCAAGATGATGTTGATAATGAGATGTTTGATGTGAATGCTTTAGATGGTGAGGAAGTGTTTGTGCAATGAAAATGTTGTTGAAGAAGTAGTTGATGCTGCTTAAGTTAGTACTGCTGCAACAACTATTATAATAACTACTGAAGAAATTACTTTGGCTTAAGCACTTGAAGCATTAAAAACCTCAAAACCTAAGGTGCAAGGGATTGTTTTTCAAGAGCCAGGTAAATCTACAACAACAAAAACAATTTCTTCAACAATAACAGGACAAGGGTAAAGGAATAATGATAAAAGAACCTATGAAGTCTATGACAGATGGAAAGATCTAATCAGGCGTATTGAAGAAATTGCTTCAAAAGTACAAGCTATATTTGATAAAGAGAAAGGCTTGCAAGAGAGTAAGCTAAAAAAAAGAAAGCCAATATTGCCTTGATTGAAGAATGGGATGACATTCAAGCAAAAGTTTATGCTGATTACCAGTTGGTTGAAAGACTGCAAGCTGAAGAACAAGAGCAGTCCATAATTGAAGAAAAAGCCACATTGTTTAAGAAATACTAGGGCAAAGCAAGAAAACACTTTGAGCTTAAAAGTGCAAAGTAGAAGAGGAACAAACCACTAACCAAAACTCAACAGAAGAAGACCATGATTACTTACCTTAAGAACATGGAAGGCTGGAAGCACAAAGAGTTGTAATCTAAAACTTGCTTTATCAAAGAATATTGGACAAAGCTTTCAAAAGGGTAAACATGTTTGTCGATTTTAGAACTGAGTTGGTGGAGGGTAGTTCAAAGAGAGCAGGCACTGAGATAGAACAAGAGGTCACTAAAAAGAAAAAGGTGGATAATGTTCAAGAAACAGCTAAAGTGGATAATGATCAAGAAGCAGCTAAGATTAAAGAGCTCATGGAAATTGTTCCTGATGAAGAGGAAGTAGCAATTGATGCTATTTCTTTAGCTATTAAGTCTCCGAGCATTGTTGACTGGAAGATTCACACAGATGGGAATAAAAGGTATTACAATAGTGAGAGCAAGATGGAAAGTCTTCAGATGTAATTAGTATTGAGGTCATATGCTTAAAAGTTTTGATAGGTAGATTGGTGGGGGAGAGAACTGTACAGTTGGTTAAACCTAGTATGGATCAACAAGACTTACACTGGAAGGGACTTGGATTTGGTATTTAGCGTATTGTTTGAAAAAATATTTTGAACCAAATGTTGAAGTGAATGTATAGTGGAATCAACAAACCATAATGGATACAAAGTGTTGGATGGAAGCTGTATGACTCTGATAGAGACATTTCTTAAGGATGTAGTCTATGCAGATAATACATGTTGGAGAGAAGAAGTATCCTCGTACACCATTACACTTTCACAAATATTGGATAAGAAGCTTCAAATTGTTATGATAGTGAACATGGCTTATCAGCTGTGTAATTGATCATAAAATAGTTAAGAATCAATGAGTGTATTGAAGTTCTTCTAGTGTAGATGGGGCTTTTTAATGGAGATACTTGATATTTTTGGAGATAATTACCAAGTTTAGGGGAGGGATTGTTGGGATTAAAAATTTCTTAATGCTGTTTGGAGTTACTGGTGCTCTTATTGATGTTAAATGGTTGCTCTCAGTCAAAGTTAGTGCTGCTAGAGAATTTCAATTAAAATTATTCTAAGTGTTTAAGACTGCTGGTGAAGTTACAACTGCCAGTGAAAAGTTACAACTGCCAGTACAAAGTTATATGCTAGAGGAAGTTACTACTACTAGTGGAAGTTAAGACTGCTCAGAGATAAAGACTGGAAAATATGCTAAGTAGTTACTACTGCTAGTGTAAAGTTACTACTACTAGTGCATATTAGTACTGCTCAGAGACTTAGAAGAAAAACTACTAAGTAGTTACTACTGCTAGTACAAAGTTACTACTGTTAGATACAAAGTTAATGCCTGCTAAAGGAGTTTATGCTATAGTGAAAAAGGGTGGGTAAGTTGTACTGCTGAGTTAGTTAGTACTGCTTATGTGATTTTTATGAGATATTTTGGTAAAGGATATGTATAAGTTATTTGTTTAAAAGATTTGATATACTTAGGAAAGTATTGTAAGCCGTTTAGGACTCCTTGGTGTATAAAAGGAGGTCCTAGGGCATAGAGATTGATTTGTACCAAACACCTACACCAAACACAACGAATCATTTCATATTAATTCTTAGTCAAGGTCTTTGTAATCCTAATACTATTAAGAGTATTTGCATTGTAGTTTCCATTATAAAAAAAAAATTTAATATTAGAGCTTATTGTTTGTTGGAATTATATGTTCATAGTTTTTACTATTTCATTAAGTAATTCTTTTTAATATTAAAGATTAGATTCGCATAATCTTTATACATTCAAACAAGTTTCTACTATAGTTGTGTTGATTTATCAATATAACTAAACCTTAAACAAGCATAAGGAATTTCGGATCTATTAAAGTGGGATCAAAAAAGAGGTTTTAATCCAAAACTGTCTTTTGTAATCAAGTGTTTTTGTGTTGCTGTGATTAATTTTTTTTTTTTTTTTTTTTTTTTTTTTATTTTTTTTTTTATTTTTTGTTACTTGTGAGACTTTGTATCATTGCTTTATTACTATTAAAATGTGTAAGCACGTTATGAGGCTTTCTCTGCATGTTAAAGGTGATTGCGTGACTAGTGTTTACAAAACTCACGAGTTGGTGACTCAAGGAGTGGGAGTAGGGCAAGGAACGGTGTCCTTGTAGTGAACCACTATAAACAAATTGTGTCTTGTTGTATCTCTCTAACTCTTTATTGCATTACATTTATTTACTAACAACTTCAATATTATGCAAACTTCACTAAGATCATAACAAATTTTTAAAAAGTAAAACTTGAAAATAGGATAAATCTATTCACACCCCCTTATAGTTTTCACAATCGTCATCATTAAAAACTGAGATCCGCAAACTCACTAGCATACGGATCTTCTCTTCTTAGCATTCGATCATCTTTCTTCTCCTTCCCACCAAGTTATCTTGCACTTAGCACATTTCTTGAGCTTCAGTAGCTATAGCAGTTTTGTGTAAAGCGAGACTTAAAAGGATTGCCTCAGCAATTTCATCCCTCTCTCTGTCATCACTAGGAGGTGGAATTGGATTTGTACTTTCTTTTATTGTGTTCGAATGGTGACTTTGAGTGATTTTCTAGGTGAACTTGTTTCCCTAGCAACTTGCTTTCTCTTCTTCTTTTGAGGAGTAACAACAGAAAGGGCATGTGACCTATGGGCGCTAGGTGTAGTCCTATGCGTTCTTTAGGTAGATACAACAGGTTGTGGCTGAATCATTGGAACTACTACCCTGGCAAACACAGTCTCATACTTCTTATAATCATCAGAGGCACAAATCTCATCAGTAATGAATGCATCCGAAATCAGCATCCCTAGAACTGTCACATTCCCCATCGAGTAAACACTCACCAATGGAATATCATCTTTAATATAATGATAATCCTATTCTAGTCTTTAAGGAATAGAAGAATAATTCTTCATCAAATCAGCAATCATAAGCTTTGTGAAGCGAGGGTACTGTATTACATCTTTCTTCTGCAGTACGCAGTTAAGAAAATCCCACCATATAAGAGCAACATAATCAACATGTGTACAGTTGACCACAGCATGAAAGATCTGAAGTATGTTGATCTTTGTTTGATCATGCCTAGATGTTCTTGTTGTCAGACAGCGGTTGAACACCTTGAACATGGTCTACCACGCTTGAGTAAGAAACTTCATGTAAAAGGTACTTACTTTATCACAAACTCCTTGATAGCCAACCGTCTACATAAATGGTTCTATGACCGTCATGGTTGTTGGTGCAATGAATGGATTTGTAAGAGTTTCCATTGGTAACTGAAGAGTAGAACGATACATATCCACAGTGTAAACAATCTCTTGTCTGTCCAGCTTGAACCTGATAGTGTCTTTAGTATCTAGAACCTTGCTGACCGTGTTCCAAAATTGTTGTAGATAAAAAACTGGAATGCCTGCTGTTGTAGTGAGAGCATAGCTCAAAGGATGATAAAGCAGAAGATGTCCTACAATCTTGCATTCTGGTGAGCATTGGATATTCTGGAGCATAACATAGTTATTGCATCTCCCAATTCTTTAAAACTTGGGGACAAGTTGATCAGTAGGAATGATTGGTTGTTGTTTTTGTTGAGCCAAGTGGTTAGTGAAATGAGATAAGGTTATGAAATACACATTACTATAACACTTTTGTCTCTTTCCACTATCTCTGTTTTTATATACTCTGGCAATTCTTTTTGAGCATATTTTGATCATTTTCTTTCTCATGTGCCAATTCTTTCTTTTGCGTGCACATGCCATACGCTTTATTCGTCTTATTCTTTTAGTCTCGTTTTGTATGCTATGTCATTTCTTTTTCGAGCATGCTTAGATTTGTTTTTTCGCGTATGGATTTCATCTCTCTTTCTATTTGAATTTCCTCAACAAAAAAATTTGTGAAATGATACTCTTTCAAGAATAATAAAGATATACTATGATTCTGAAAAATACCAATTTGAAAAAAAAACGCGTGTAGTGACAACCATTGATGTTTTAAGAAATCTAAGAGTATAACTTTATATTCTTTCAAAAAACTTTTCAGTAAAAGAGTACCACTTTTTGACACAAAAAGTATAACTTTTTGATAGAAAAATTGAGATAAAATTTTCAAAATCGCAATTTTTTTATAAAGATGTTTGAAAAAGTATGATTATACAACCAAACTCATGAAACAATTGCATTCAAAAGTCAGTCATCAACCATTTTGACCGGTTTTAAAAACACTCTTTTTAAAAAGCTTTGCAATTTGCTTTCATGAAACATGATCACGGACATTTTGAATCCCAATCATTCCTTTATTTTCTCAATTCATTTGAATCTTTGATCACTGAATGAAAATTTTAGTTAAACAACATCATATTCTTATATACGATAACTGGATGATCAGTAGATCACTCAATCCTCATTCTGTTAATTTCAGAAAAAGGTTGTAACCAGACGTGATCTTCACCATTTGCCCCATTTATCAATATAGAAATATGAGTTTATAAAGAAATTTATCATTGGATTTGTTAAATGCCATTTGTTTAACGTTAAGTCCATTTGAGTATCTATAACCCAAAGTATTAGCCCATTTAGAATTTCCAAAACCCAACGTATTAGCCCATTTAGAGAATTTCCGAAACCCATTAACCAAATTTATAAATTGATATCGAAACGCCAAATTTTCAATCCCTTTTTACTTACGCTACCCCATTATTTAGCCCAAAATGCCTTTTACTAAAGCCATGTGATGCCCAACTAACATTTATACGAAACCCCATGAGATAGCCTATTATACATGTTACGAAATGATAGCAATGATCAAATCACTTTTTGTAAAACCAAACTTATGATAGCAATGATAATCTAACATTTTTATGGTTTAAGCCTAGAATTATCATCCTAATCAAGATCTAATTTCAATTTAATGTCCGAAAGCTTATGTTCAAGTTTACGAAACCTGCAACGGTTATGAAACTTCTTGATTAGTGGTCCATACATGATGTTTTCAATGATCTATCAATACAAATCATTATCTGAGACTCTTAAGAACATTATGCCTCAATCAATTTCTCATTAACACAACTTTTCATTTTTACGAAACCCTAAATCTGACCTAACCTATGAAACATTTAATCAAAACTAGTTAAAGAGATAAATAATCGAAATCAAGACATTATTCTTACTTCCTCTTAAGCACATGGTTAACGCAATACAATTGTGGATTGTTGTTTGCAAAGTTACGAGAAAGCTCGCAAGTTTAGAGGTTTTTAACGAAAGCTATGAGTTGCGTACGAAAGTGCTAAGCTTTTGTATGAACCTTTGTTTTATACTTACAAAAACTAGTTTGAAGTATTGTCACTTTTAGCCCTCAACATACTCGTGAGCTTTAAAAGTCCAAGCAACTTACATAAACCCCCCTGAGTAAACCATTTTTTCCCAATTAACCCTTTGAGTTATTTTTGTAGTTAAAATCCCGTTATTTTAACAAAAATTTTATAACTCCCCTTGAACAAATATCCATTTGAAATTTCTTCCTTTTTAGATAAAATTTTTCAAAAGATTGTTATTTTTGCATTTAAGATCACATTTTCTATTTTTTGATGATGAAGTGACTGAAAAATTTATAACTCCCCTCAATTAAATATCTAATTAAAGAACTTATTTGAGAGTTAGTTAATTTTGCAGTTTTGATCACACTTGAGAAGATTTTGATAAATCAAAATTTTATAACTCCTCCTTGAATAAATATCTAATTAAAGAAGTTATTCAAGAGATGTTATCCTTGCAGTTATTGCACCACTTGATTTTCAAAGATGATATTTCTTTTTGTGAATGGAAATGATTACAAAACACATATTTTAGCAGTGACAATGTCATTTTGATAAAATGTAATAACTCCTCTCCAGTTCATGATATATTCCTTTGCTTTAAAGAACACTTTTAATAAGAAAGAGCAATATCATAAAACGATAAAACAAGAAATATGTGTTGCATCAATACATTATGTTTTGTGTTTTTGTATTTTCTAAATATTTATAGTTTTCATTTATTGAAAAAGAAACAAAATATTTTTGGATGTTTTTGATTTTTTAATATATATTTTGTTTTTTTGAATATATTACAAAGTTTTTGATGGATGATCTTGCATTCAGAAGAAGATAGACATTGGCCATACGTTCCAACTCATTGGAGTCATACATCGCTACAATCCCTGTGAACTAAGTACTCAAAACTCTCTTTTGGAAGAGCTTTAGTAAATAGATCAGCAAGTTGGTATTCCGGTCCCGACAAAGTAAAGTTCAATTGTTAAACCTTTTAACATGTTTCCTTGGATAAAATATAACTGATGTTTAATGTGTTTTTGTATGAGCAATTGGTACTGGATGCATGATATACAATTATGCTTTTTGAATCACAGTATCATGGTGAATCTTGTTGTAATGAAAATCCATAGTCAAGCAGTTTCGTCCTCATCCAAATGACTTGTGCGTAACATTCAAACAAAGATACGTACTCAGCTTTTGTAGTGGACATTGCTGTACAATCTTGCTTTTTAGACGACCAACTGACTAGCTTATCTCCCATAAATTGTGCCTCCTGATGTGCTTTTGCAATCATCATTACACCCTACATGGTCTGCATCTGAATAGCAATGAGTCAAACCCGAGTCCATCGATGTACCAAATAGACCCATGTCAAATGGTTTTGTCTTAGGTATCAGAAGATCCGTTTGACCTCTTTGAGGTGTTTTGCTATTGGGCGTGCCTGGTAACGCGCACATACAAATGTCGCAAAGGCAATGTCTGGTCGACTAGCAGTGAGATACATGAGTCCCCCGATCATACTTCGATATTTTGTTTGATCGACTTGGGTACCCTGTAAATCTGCATCTAGTTTGGCAGTAGCCATTGGTGTACTAATTGTATCACATTTTTCCATCCCATGTTTCATAGAAATCCAAGTATGATTATGATTGACATATAAAGATTCCTCGGGGTGATTGATGAACTTGATGTCCGAGAAAGAACTTCATTTCATCCATCATTGACATTTCAAAATTATCTTTCATAAGTTTTGCAAATCTATTTGACAACACTTGATTGTTGAACCAAAATTAATGTCACTTACATAGATATGAACAAGTAAATGTCATCCCCGTAATCATCTATGAACAATGTCGGATCGACAATTAGTTAGGAATTTTGTAAAGCAGACTAATTAGTGTGTTAGAATTAAAGTTAGTTCTGGCTAGTGTAATAGTTAGTATTAGTAAAGGGGTTTATCAAGTTAGAACTGGCATATTAAGTAGTTAATACTGTATATAGTATTGATTAATACCGCTTACGCAATAAATTAGTTAGAGTTAAAGATATGCATAGATATCTTAGGGAAAAGAATGCATTAACTTTATACTCTTTTTGTAAAGCCCATTAGGTTTCCTTAGGTCTATAAAAGGATCCCTAGGAATAGTTAGTAAGATATATGTCCTACAGAGATCATAAGAGACGAAATTAGACAAATCAATCGTTGTAATCTGTAAACTTAAGGCAGATTCAAATTTTAATATAAATTTTTTGATTATATTCTTCTTTACATTTTTGATTAAATTCTGCGTAATCAATAGTGTTAATCATTATTACATCATTGTTACTTAGATTTATCTAAGGCACAAACCATGTACAAGCCTAAAGGTTAAGATCATTAAGCAAAGGGATCCTAAAGTGGTATCAGAGCTTGTTGGAAACACTGAATTAGAAGAAATCCATTGTTTGAAAGCAGATCTACAATCAAACCTGTGAAGAATGCCCATCTCCATCTTCAAGCCTCATCAAGTTCATCTGACAATAATGATAAAACTGTTTTCTATATAATGATCTGAATCATTTTAAATGTCTTCAAAAGAACTATGATACTGAGAGAGAAAAGCATAACAAAGCCAAACTAGAAATTAGGGTTATGAGATAGCCTTAGAGTCACTAGAAGCTAGAATTCTTGGACATGAAAAAAATGAATTGGCTTGGGGTGAGAGATATGAGTTTCAAAACTATGATCTTAAGTGTAGAGAAATAAAAATTAACAACTTAAATCTGGAATTAGAAAAGGTTTGTTAAGAAAGAGATGAATTGAAACTCAGATTGAAAATGGGAAGGTCATCGAGAATCTCACTAAATACTATAATAGTCAGAATGAGTACTCATATAAAAATAGATTAGGGTTTGGCACACAAATGGATGATTTGAGTAATAAATCTGAAACTAATAGTGAGAACAGTTTGACTATTTTTGAGGTAAGGTCTACTGATGAAGAGAGCACATTATCAAATAATAGGTTCACTAAAGCAAATGAGTATCATGATGTTCCCCTTCCAATTACAGGGAACCCACTAACTCCAAGACCTGATATATCATTTGCAGGACTAGATGAGTATGCATTTATAGAAATAAAATCATATAATCTAAGACACAGAAACTAACAAGACTGTAGGTACCAAAAAAACAAATGAACCGAACATATTAAAACCTAAGTCTGTCAAGAAACATTTGTGTCACAGTCAAAGATAAAATAGATATGAAGACATCATGAAGATTGGACCTCAAGATGATGATGATGATGAAGTGTGCTGACAAAAAATGTTAGTTCAGTTAAGCCTACATGTGACCAAGCTGTTAGGAGTTCAAGCTGATATAAAAGTGGTTAAACTTCATAAAAACAAGGGATTGGTTTAAGAAGAATTATAGAAATAAAAGCCTGTTTTGTTTGTAAAAGCACTGGCCATTTGATAAAAGACTATGATTTCTATGACCAAAAGAGTCCTGAACCTAGAGTAAGAAATGTGTCAATACTAGGACGAGGTATTCAACCAGTATGTGACAAGGCAAAAGGGTAAATCACCAAAACTATTCAAAAAATTTGAAATACCTTTTTTTTTTTTCTCATGCAAAAAGGACCTTTAACACTTCAGGGCAGTACTAACCAACAGGTTATGTTAATACTGACAACAATGTTTTTAAACGCCTCTTTTCGAGTCATTTTCTATATCCTTGTGTAATTGTACTATGAATTAACACCCAATGTTGCATATTTCGCTGCGTGAAATTTGGGGGTGTTAAAGGTATGCCTTAACTCACAATCCTACTATCTATGACTCCCTAGTCAAACAGTTCTGGCAAACTGCCACAGTCAGAACACTTGCTAATGGGACTCAACAATTAGTAGCATCAATAGACTCTATAGAGTATAATATTACTGAGGCATCTGTTAGAAGCAAACTTTAATTGGCAGATGCTACAAGAATACATAATTTATCTGATGCTGAAATTTATGCTGGATTAGCCACCTTGGGGTATGCTACAGAGGGTAAATTAACTTTTTGGAAAAGGAATTTTACACCCTAATGGAAATTTTTAATCCATCATAGTTTACACTGCTTAAGCCCTAAGTCTGGTGGATGGGATCAATTTGGTAGTACTATTGCTAATGCATTGATCTGTCTATCTAGCAATAGGGTTTATAATTTTTCTAAAATGATTTTTGATGGGATGGTTCATAACTTAGAGAGTAATTAAAAAATTTTAATGTATCCAAGGTTTTTACAAATTATTTTGGATATTACAACTGAAAATAAAGGTAGATATTTAGCCCCAACTTTGACCAAAAAGCTTTTTGCAAACATGAAAAGGGTTATGCATGGGACATTGTACCATTGCTGCCTGATATGTTGGTAGGGGCAGCTATGGATCAAGGTGAAGGCTCAGCACAACCAGCTGAACCCCAACACACACCTGTTGATCCAATAACATCCACATCCCAACCACCTCATCCATCACCACCTTAATCACCACCTCAATCACCACCTCATTCACCACCTTTTTCACCACCTCATTCTTCACCACCTGGATCCTATGAAGTACCTCTCCCTGAAGGTAACATATCAGGAAGTGCTGAGGACCAATATGCAACTCAAGGAATTGATGGTTCTTGTACCTAAGTTGATTAACAGGATTGGTAGTTTGGAGAAGGAGTTGAAGGATACTAAACAGACACTAGGGAATGTTGTGCTCAAATTGGTAAAGAAGGTGAAAACTCTGGAAACAGCTTTGAAGAGGAAATCTAAGAAAGTACTCATATATGAATCAAAGGGTGAAGAATCAGAGGATCAGGGGAGGAAGTTTCAGGATATTGATGATGATCCTCTAGTTTCTTTGGTTAGGGAATCCATGAAAGAGAAGTCAACAGATTTTGTCACTCCTACAAAAGCTTCAGGGGAGGCTCATGAAGAAGAAATCAGTCCTACAATCTTGGAGGCAGCTAAAACATTGTCAAAGGTTGCTTCTCAGGGTGTTAGCAAAGAAAAATCAACTGATAAGGGCAAGAGATACAGGAGGAGAGCAAGGTCTATGGCTAAAAAGATTGATACTGGATTGGATGCTGAAGAAGAGATTAATACTGGCAGAGAAGAGATTAATACTGGTATTGAAGAAGTTAGTACTGGTAGTACTAAAGTTGATTCTGGTACTGCTAGTAAAAGGGGTCAAAGGGAAGGAAAGGCTCCAATGGTTGAAGAGGATATCCAGGCTACTCACAAAACTAAAGAACAATTGAGACAAGAGGAAGCTGGATTGGAAGAGGCTATAAAGTTGCAAGCTCAACTGGATGAAGAAGTTGCAAAGCAGATTCATTTAGATAAAATGATAGCTCAAAGAATGGCAGAAGAGGAAGCTTTAACAGAACAACAAAAGAAAAGAAAAGCTCAAGTTCAATTTGAAGCTCAGTTTTATACTGAAGAAGACTGGGATACTATTAGAGCCAAGCTAGAAGCAAATGCAGAGTTGTCAAAAGATGTGTTGGGACAAGATTTGCCTGAACAAGATTTTGCTAAAAGAATGGTAGATATGGTGAATCAAAGAAAGAAACACTTTGCAGAGGAAAGAGCTAAGGCAAAGAGAAACAAACCTATGACTCAGTCACGGTTAAGGATCTATATGTCAAACTATCTTAAGAATCAAGGAACTTGAAAGCTTTCTCAGCTAAAGAAGTGAAGTTTGAAGAGATTAAAGAAGAGTTTGATATGTTAGTTCAGTAGATTGATACTTTTGTTCCTATAAATCTTGAAGCTACAAAGGCAAAATTGAAAAGATATGGAGAGGAGCTTCAGACAAAGACTTCAAAGAAACAAAGGATTGATGATAAAGATATTCCAGCTATAAGAGAAAAAGTTGCTGAAGTAAAAGAAGAAGAGCCAGTTAAAAGAACAGGAAAAAGAAAGAAGCAAAAGGCTAGAAAAGGTATAAATGTTGACAAGAGTGCACAAGAAGATTCAGAAACCGATAAAGAGGAATCAGTAGAGGCTATAAATCCTACTCCTCTGACTACAAAATCTGATAGTGTGGCAAATTAGAAGATATTTCAGCAAGGTCAAAGAAGTGTTTATCAGATAATCAAAGCAAATGGAGCTGATGCAGTCTACATGAGCTTTGGAGCTATGATCAAAGACTTCACAAGAGAGGATCTTAT
Organism: Tanacetum coccineum; assembly: GCA_026074375.1. Lineage (NCBI taxonomy): Eukaryota > Viridiplantae > Streptophyta > Magnoliopsida > Asterales > Asteraceae > Tanacetum > Tanacetum coccineum. Next base: position 10,676 of record BQNB010044360.1, on the reverse strand, counting down.
AGAGTTGTACAGGTTGGTAATGTAGAAGTATGGAACAAATAGGCCTAAAGATGCTTATGACAAAGTGCTTTGGAGTGATCTCAGGACTATGTTTGATCCACCTCTTATTGAAGATGCTATTTGGAGCTTACCACTTCAACAAAAGATGGTTAGTTGGAGATATTATGATAAGTGTGAGGTACATTGTTTAACTTTGGAGCCATGCACAATCTATATGTTAGCAGATAGAAAGTATCCATTGTCAAAAGAAGCTTGCCAAGTGATGTTGAAAATGAAGCTTCTAGATGGAAAAATAAATGAAGTTTGCTATAAACTTTTGAAGATGATTGAGAAGCAAGCTGGTGTAAGAAAGTGATGAAGTTATCAGTAGTTATGGACATATTTTGGAGACTGTAAACTATAATGGAAGAGAGAAGGGTTTGGGTGTTGGCTAACTACCACATAACAAATGGTCATCAGTTCACCATGCTTAATAGGCATAAGGACTGGCTAGTCTAAAGCAAATGGTTTTGGTAAAGACTTCTCAAATCCGTTAATGGTTGAGAGTTTACCAAAAACTATATGGTAATCAATGCACCATAGTATTACACTAAAGCATTGGCTACACAAGATCAAACTGCTACTGGTAAAGAGATCTCAAATCCGTTGATAGTTGATAGTTTGCTAAAAACTATAAGGTTATCAATGCACCTTGTTACTACAATGAAGCATTGACTAGTCCATAGCAAACGACTCATAGTAAAGACATATCAAATCTGTTGATGGCTGGTAGTTTGCCAAAAACTATAAAGCCAACTTAGTTGGATGTTGTTATGTAGCTGTGAAGAGAAGACAAAGACTAAAAGACAAAGTATGATCTGGTTTTTCAAAGAACATCAAATAGATCATCATTCAAGAGAAGCTAAGGAGTTGAAGACATGCTTGGATACAATTCTTAAAAGCCTAAACTGAAGACAACTGAAGAAACTTGAAGTTAACAAGTGAAGTTCAAGTTTAGGGAAGGATTGTTAGGAATTTTGTATAACAGACTTAATTCTGTTAGTATTGAAGTTAGTTCTGCTAGTGTAATAGTTAGTACTGGTAGAAGGTTTATCATAGTTAGTACTGGCAGTATTAAATAGTTAATACTGTTTATGTAATAGTTAAGTCTGCTTACGCAGAAATTAGTTAGAGTTAAAGATATGCATGAGATATCTTAGGAAAAGATATGCATTATCTTTATACGCGTTTTGTAAAGCCCATTAGGGTTTCCTTAGTCTATAAAAGGATCCCTTGGCATAGTTGGTAGATAGAGTTCTACAGAAGATCATAGAGATCGAATAGTAATCATAGTTTGTAATATGTAACTTAGGCAGATTCAAAGTTCAATATAAAAGTGTTTTGATTGTGTTCTTCTTTACATTGTTGATTAAATTCCGCGTAATCAATAGTGGTTAATCATTGTTTCATCATTGTTACTTTAGATTTATCTAAGGCAACAAACCCTTTACAAGCTAAAGGTTAAGAACCATTAAGCAAAGGGATCCTACACTTTGGTCTAGTGAGTGATGACGGGTTGAGAGGATTATCAGTTGTGGCCTGTGAGTTGCCATTGATTGATATGGGTGAGCTTGTTAAGCTCAACATCTGCATGAATTGGGTAGCCCCGAGACCAAAGAGGTAGCAGGTTGCTGCGGCTGGTGCCCTTAAGGCCGCTGAGGATGCTCTTATAGTAGATGAGGGTGCTCAGGCTGATACAACACCCGTACAAGCACCTCAGCCTCTACCACCACCTCCAGCTGTGGGTAGGACTATGCCCTAGAGATTGGGGAAACTTGAGGAGGAGATTCAGGGACTACGTAGGGATGTCAGGAGTTTGTGTGGACTTGTGGAGAGTTTGATGACCGACTAGGGCATAGTCTTCACATGGATGGTTAGCTGTATGACACAGCTTATAAAGGCTAGTGGGCAGACTTATCAAGCGTTTGATGGGACTTTTCGAGGTAGCTCCCTAGCTGTTTTTGAGAGACGCATCAGATAGAGGACTGGCGAGGCAGTACTTCTGCAGCTCCACAACAGCCAGATCCATGATTTCTCTATCCTTTATCTTTTTGTTTCTATCTTTTGTATATTTATTATTCATATCATGATGTATCTAACTTTAAACAGGTTCCTATAATTTTGTGTTTATATTATGGTATGACGTTTTGATTTGTTTATGCATGATAGAATCAAGCCTGGTAGTAAGTTAAGCACCGTAGTTCGTGAATATGTTACAAGAACTAAGCAGGGTATCCAAATCAAGAGCAGAATTGAGAAGAGAGAGTGATTTCAAGTGTATGAAAGCTGAAGGAAAAAGTCTAACTTAAAGACTTCACTGTAAACAAAAGTGCTTCGCGGTTGACAACCCGGATTGTTATTTATTTTTATCGAGTCTGTCTTCCCAGACATCAATACGACCTATCCGCTCCATACCATATGGCATATTGAATGTCTGGACGTTATTAGTCCTTAATTTTTATGCACTTTTAAAACATTATTGTCAGTTCTGTCAATACGGCGTATTCATGCACATGATACGACGTATTCAACAGACTGACCCGTATTTAGATACTTTTTACAGGTTTCTCAATACGGCGTATTCCAGTTTATGGATACGGCGTATCGGTCTCCTGTACAGTTTTATTTAGATTATTTAGATTAACCGTAGATACCCGAGATAAGAATTTTACATGTTTTTCCTATATTTTACACAAGACCTCGATGCAAAAAGAAATCGACGAATTTGGTGAAGTATCAATCATCTGGAATCTTATGTGTGATTGTAGTCATGCTAGTATTCAGATGCATTTACAACACACATCCTTGCTTATAAACTCAACATGGAGAATCTACAGAGCAAAATATCAGGGGAGTTTCTCATTCTAATTCTTTTTAATTCCCGTTTTTAATGTTTTATCTATACAACGAGGACGTTGTATAATTCAAGTGAGGGGATGGGAATTAAAATGATACTTGTCCTATTTTTCACATTAAAATGCTTAAATTATGCTCAAATTTAAAAAAAATTCAAGCATACTTTTGTGAAATTACTTGATACATAACCTGCACACAATAACCCTTGTTAGATATTGTGAGGATTTAACCTTATCTATTTCCAAATGTTTACCCAAATTCCATAAAAATATGAGTGTGCCGGTGATGTTGTAGACTTTAGAACTTGGATTGGTATATCTATTCGAGACCACAATAAAGAGTACTATGGATTTAGATGAAGTAACTTGTTTAAATTGGTAAATTTTTAGGATTACACCTAAAAAGCCTATACATGTTGTTTATTAACTAACTACACTAGTTAGTTAACCCCCGTATAAACCCTTTGTTTACTCTCATTTTAAGAGTAAGATACCCCTAGAACAACCCATAGAGCCAATCCTTTAGGAATTACACCAACTATATGTTTCGTTACACCTTAGCTTACCCTATTAGATTATGTCCTTTTATCAGTTGCTAGTTGCTTAAAATGTAAAGTATGTATTTCTCGAGTCTTATGTCACTTTTCTATCTTTGGTACGGTTGGGAAGAAATTTGCACATTGCAAATAGGAATGTATAAACTAGTCAAAAGTCATGTACTTTTACAACCAACGCAATTATTGGTACGTTCAAAGAACGAAGAATTATCGTAGGAATTATCTGGAGTTATTATGATCGTGAAGATGGTGAAATTATATCGAGTTTCGTAGTATAGTGTTAGCAAAAAAATAGAAAAATCGCTATAAAAAAGAGAGAAGGAAAGTTTGGAGATAATCACAAGAGCTTAGACTGCAGGAATTATATGAAGGATCGATTATTCGTTGATACGTCTTAAAAATAAACGATGTAGAGTATTGTATAAAGTGGTAGATATCGCCACTTGTCTTGTAAAAGTTTGTAAAGTATAGGATGATTGGGAAGTCACCTTGAGGGCAAGGTGGTTTCGAAGGAGTAGGGAGTGTTACGCCCTTAGTTTAGGAATGTTTGAATGTTTGGCTATTTTTCATGTTTTACTATTTGTTTAGTAATGTCTTTGAGTCTTTAGGAAAGTGTCAAAAGTAAAAGTCAAAGGTCAAAAGTCATAATAGGCTCATGACCCATTTAGCTATTAGGATTTTACCCTACTTTGTCTTATAAATACTTTTTGTACGCTTTTATTGAAATCAATCAAGTTAAAGATCAAATATCTCTTCTTCTTCTCTATATTCTTAAGGAGCTCGCACACGCTAAAAGTAGTGCAAAATCTTATCTCCATAACTTCCTTCGTCTCTTTTTCTTAAGAAGCAAGCACCCGCTAAAAGTGATGCCCTGTCTCGATAATATCCGCAAGGGTCGTATCATATAATTATACTAAAGATAACTAAATAATGACCTCAAATTTTTATTCAAAAAAAATATTATTTTATTATAATGGGCCTGACACTATACCAACAAAAAAAACCAGGCCCAAACAAATTACACCCGACCCAAAAAATAATCCAGCCCGTTAAAATTTACAAAATAGCCCCTCTAATTATGTGTCAAATTCCAAAAAGTACCCTAACTTTTACGCTACACTACAAGGAAATGAGTTTTTAGGACAGAAAACTTTTTAGAAACTGCAAAAACTGCCAATACACGTATTTGGCCTGTGTTAGCTACCGTGCCAAAAAAAGTAGGTACTTGGGGAACGACTATTAAAAAATCATTCCAAATACTTATGGCATTTGGAACTGTTTATCCTATTTGGGGACGAATTGAGCTAACAGTGCCAAATATAAAGTATTTGTGACGGTTGGGTACGCGACCGGCCAAATTTTGCATATGTATTTGGAAAACACTAACTATTGTTTGGTGCCGAATACTATGTATACTGACACGGTTGTACCACAGGTGGTAAATAACTTATATGACTATTGGAACATAACTAATGCTAGTACCAATATTAGGTATTTGACATCTTCTACAGACATCAGTCAGTTATAAATTGTAGGTATCTGCGAATAGCACACACACACATCACACACGTGAGAATGAGAGATCTTGGTATTGCATAAAACGGGTTCTTAATTCTTAGTGCGTTGAGAGACGAGTGAAACATCTTTAGAAAATTTGCTTATGTTATCTTGTACATCAAATAAAAATTTATAATCAATTTCATTAATTTACTCAAATATCTAATAGCCTGTGGTTATCAAAGAAAAGAGAAATTAAGATTATTTTTAGTGAGTGCATGTAGCCCGTTGGGATAGTATTACTGATCTTACGAATTTACTTGGTGGAATTACAAAATGGGCGGGGCTCGTGCTCCTCTTAATATTGTTTCATGAAAGTTAATGCCAAATAACAATCTTGTGTTCGAGTTGGTGATCTTATTCGTGTTGATTTCGATCAGTTTGCGGTTGGTTCAGAGGTAATTCTATGACCACAGTTAATCAAACGTTGTTTTAAAGTACTAGTGATTTGTTAGTTTAGCATTCCGTTGATATGATCCTAAAACAAATAATGAAAATAACCATTCATTACTACAAACAGAATAATCGGCTCTTAGTTATTTTCCAAGCAAAATCGATATGTGTGTCTATTATTAACCGAAGATAAATCAAGAAAAACGATAGAATGTTTCATGTGTATGACTCCCGATTAATTCTTGCATGAACAATAATTTGATCACAAAGCAGTTATTAGTATTGATTTATTGATATGAATTGAAATTAGACATATTACTATATTACTTTCTAATACAATGAAATAGAAGGATTTATCATATTTACCATACATGCATGCATCTCTGAAAAACACTGATCTAATGGACGTCTACTATAATTATAATAACCCATAAAATCTTATCACGTATTTTACGACAAAAATTATAAAAAAATGATTTATTTATCGTTGATTTCGGGGAAGAAATCATTTTTAAGGAGGTAGTGATTCAATATCCTACATTTTTACATTTTCTATTATATACTTATTATAACAAAATATTAAACAAATTAACTCTACAAAATAGCTATAGCTATGAATATCTGTTAAGGAAGTTAGTAAATATAATAAATCAATCAAACCATTTATATATGGAACGAGTCAATTAGAAATCGTCAAAGAATCACGTCTAAAATCCCTAACTTCTTGGCCCATAATCGGCATTAAAACCTAAACTCTCTTTGTCATTCATACATAAAAAAAGATAATAACCCTAAAATGATCAATATTATCGTCGGCGGTTCTTGGTGCGTGACTTTTAACAAGTGCAACCTAAGACTAGTGGTCTTAAGCATCAATCTGAATTCCCAGTTTGACGTGGGTTCAAGTTTGGAGTTCGTGTTTAGATTTTGAGTTCCTAACAGATTCATTTGCATCTTACTGTTCACGTTTCGAATACGTGCTCATGCCGTTCTCGGTTCTGATCTGCTCTTGTTTTGCTCGAAGGTAATCCTCAAACCAAATTATCTAAAATATGATACTATAATTGTTAGTGATTTCTAGTTTAATGTCATGATCGTATAGTATGTCCCATAAATAATGAAAATAACCACTAAGGATAAGTAATGGTAAAGTTTGTGTTTGGGGTGATAGGTTCGGTCTCGTCTACTCAAGCTTATAGATAGTGTTTCAGTTTTGATTTCATTCAGATATCATCGAATCATAGTGATCATGTTCATATCCGCATTGGTTTTCCTTACCCGTGTTCGATTTCAGTTGTCCTCGGTTGGTATGTAGGCAACTTGAGTCAAAGTAAACTTGTAAGATGATCATACGAAAATCCTAAGTATTACTATATTTACGTAATCCTTTTATATTCAAAGATCATACACAGTTAGAACATATTCAAAAATCACCATGATCTAAAACGAGAGATACGTTTTCGGATCTTAAATAAATTGATTTTGCATGGAATTGGAAACTGTACAAGGCCTTGTTAATAATTAGTTGCTTTGTTGTTATTTGTGACCTCTCGCCCCAATTTCGGGGCGGGGGTGTTACAATAATGGGTCACGTAAACCGAGTCTTTTACAAGCTTTTAATAATTTGATAATGGGTCACGTAAACTCTTTATAAAGGACGCTCCATCTTGAACCAAACAACCTGGTCACTTTTGTAAAGGAGTAAACTAATTCGAGTGAATTACTTTTGGTCGGTCTATGTAGTTAGATGTATATAAAGTATGGTTGTTAATAGCATTATAACAAACAAACAATAGCAAATAAAATGAAAGAGTGTTTAGAAATAGGAGAACAGGTGACGATGTTTTCCCCGGCGACATTTGTCGTCGGGGAATAGTCGCTAAACGACAAAAATTCGTCCTACGTCGCATCAATTTCCGTAAAATTTTCAGTCAAAGAGTTCGGGATTTTTCCCCGGCGACATGTCACCGGGGATAGTGTAAGTAAAATTTGACCCAAAAAATCAACGCAAAACGTAGCGGGAATTTTTCCCGCTCACGTTTCCCCATATTTCTAAAATATAACTTAGTCCTTTTTATCGGTTTCTAAAATAATAGTAGTTTTAGTGAACCATCAATAAATATAGAAAATTTATATAAATTTCGCCATGATCTTTCCGTTTTTATAACGTTTTCCATATTTATAAAATCCAACGTTTTCTCTTAATCAATATATATATTACAATTATTCGCGTTTCAATATTCCAAACACCGCGTGTTTTAGATATAATATATTTATATACTTTATTATATCTAAACTAAACAAAATAATAAACATTATATTTATTTAACCAATTTAAACCACCAATATATAGATCCGGTTTCATGTTTATTAAACCTTGCGTTATATAATATTTATAATTTGTTGATTGCTATATAAAACTTAACGAACCCCTTGTTTCGCTAAACCAAACGCGTCCCTTGTGTCTCTCTCTCTTAAACCAAACACACCCTCATGTTGTTTTCCTTATGCCCAACGCACCGTATTCAATGTTAATAACTAAACCAAACACGCCCTAGACGCTGTCACTATACCAAACGCACCCTTTGTTGGCTGTCACAACCAAACACCCCTTAACTAATCAACCCAAACAAACGCCCCTTTGTGGCTGAGATAATGAACCAAACGCACCCGTTGGTGCCTCGGACACAACCAAACGCTGCCTAGCTGCTATTATTAAAAACCAAACGGACCCTTGTCAGTTTTCCCTTAAACCAAACGCCCTCTCAGGCTGTTATACGCGAAACAAACACCACCTACGTGGTGGTTTTTACCACAGTAACAGACACGCCCTTCATGGCTGTTTTACACCCAAAACAAACGCACCTGTTGGTGCTGAAACTTAAACCGAACGTAGCCCTATGGCTGACCCGAACCCAACAAACCCTATGGAGGTGGTTCACGGCTAACCCACGACAAACGCACCCTTTTCAGGTGGTTTTACAACCAAACGCAGCCGTGGTTATAACCACGAAACCAAACACGGCCTTTGTGTTTGACCCGAGACCAAAACCCACGCACCCTTTTCTGTTTTTAATAAACCATGCACACCCTTTTGGTGATTATATAAACCACACGCATCCTAGCAGTGGGGCTGTAGAGAGGCTGATGGTGCGTGGGAGTTGGTTGGAGGCGATGGTATGTTATGACGACGATGAAAGACAGGATATGTTGGTGATGACGTTGATGGAGATGTGGCAGCGGGGGTGGGGTTGCGGTGACAGTGGGGCGGCGGTGGCAGGTGGTGGAGAGGAAGTGGAGGCGCGTGGTGGTGATGGATCGAGTAGATCCGGTGAAGAGGAGCATCTTTGGTGTTGGCCGAAAAACTCGCCGGAAAAGTTTTCCGGCGGCCGACGACGGCGGCGGCGGTGGTCGAGTGGTGGCAGGCGGTGGCCGGAAAATATGGGGGAGAGAGAGTGTTTGAAATATGTGTGTGTTATTATTTATAAGAATGAAATAACATATATAAAAGTTTTATTTATAATAAAACTTTTAAACTTAAGTGACAAGTAACTAATAGTTGGAGGGTTAATTGTGTAACTTTTTAATGAAATTTTGGTAACTTTCGGTTCGGGACTCGTTTGGACGACTTAACGAATGATTCAACGCGCGAAACTTGCGCCGTTGTTTTTCCAAATCATTTTTCTGATAAAAATGAGTATTCATTTGATAATATTTCATAAATATTTTATAACATTTAATAAAATATCTGTTATTTATTTTGTGAACCGGTTACGCCTTGTCTGAAATAGAAAAGAAAAATGGATTTCAACTTGGATATTCGCGTTTTTAACAAACGCTTTTAATTAAATTGCTAAGTATTTTATTAAATATTTTTATTTAATAAAACGTGATAATTAAAAATAATTTAATTATTTTTGTGTTTCTAAAATCTTGCGAGGGCATTTCAGTCACCTTCTGACTGTTTTCGGGTATCGGTCAAAACTAAAAAGTTGTCAGGAATGTCGTTTTACATTAAATTGCTTTAGATTCCGAATAATGAAAACGTGATTTAGCTGCTCGTTTTTGATAAATCAACCTATTAATTAATATATATCTTTTTCGTTTGTAGAGGTATTGACATTCAGGATATGTCGTGTCCCATTTGTGATAATGCTATTGAATCGACGGACCATTTGTTCTTTAGGTGTGGATTGGTTCGGGACATTGCTAATAAGGTTTTGAGCTGGTGGAATTTGGATCACGCAAACTTGAACTCATATGCAGAATGGAACTCTTGGCTTGTTTCAATTCGTATGGATTCCAAACTCAAAAAGATGTTCGAAGGAGTTTGGTACTCCATTTGGATCTATCGAAACAAGCTCCTATTTGACGAGAGAAAACCTTCGAAGTTGATGCTTATTGATAATGTCATTGCTAGTTCTTTTTATTGGTGTAAGTATAGATCTAAAGCCTCGTTCGGATGGAACGAATGGCTCAAAAACCCCTATATTATTGTTTTGTAATCTAGCTCCTTGCTAGTTTTTGTTTCTAATAAAATCGCCGTTCCAAAAAATATATATCTTTTTCGTTTTTAAGCCAAATAAGTTAAAAATAACTTTCACTTGAGAAAGATAATAATAAATATGATTTATTATTTGAAATATGTTCCGAAAATTTTACCGGCCACGCGGTAATTGTTTTTATTAGACAATAAAACGTCAAAAGTCAAAAAGTCAATTCAGACCCAAAAAGTCAAAGGGTAAAATAGTCATTTAAAATTTCGAAAATTCCCGGATGTTACAGTAACTTTCTGAGTTGAATACTCAATACGGCGTATTCATCTTTCTGGATACGGCGTATAATTTTTTAAACCAATACAGCGTATTCGACTCTATCATCAATACGGCGTATTCAGTTTACTGAATACGACATATTAAGCTATTTGACAGTTTTCTTTCCTAGTGAATTTTATTAGAGGTTATAATGGACGACCTCAACATTACTATGGAGGAGTATATCAGGCTTGAGAAAGAAAAATCTCATAGGCGTGGTAAGGTGTATAGCTGGGAAACTACTACATATGATAAGATCTTGTATAATGAAGACGTTCACAACCTCAGATCTGTTGAAACTGAATTCCTAGCTATAGTATTTGATAACGCGTTTACATCTGAAGTAACGCTCTCCTATGAACCTACGGTAAGTTCTCTTAACAATGAAATTAACTTTAGAATATCGTTTGACGAATCCGACGATGAAGATTACACGGTAATTTATGACAAAAATTCATTTT
>BQNB010044359.1:0-44938 GCA_026074375.1 Tanacetum coccineum | reverse complement strand
TCCACTATAGAGGCAGAGTATATGGCGCTTACGGAAGCTGTTAAGGAAATCATTTGGCTTAAAGGACTACTAATCGAGCTGGGAGTAAACCTAAGGTCTGCGATTGTGAATTGTGATAATCAAAGTGCAATTCATCTCACAAGAAATGCAATGTTTCATGAGAGGACGAAGCATATCAACGTGAGGTATCACTTCATCAGGGAGATCATGAAATCTAAAGAGATTGAAGTGGCGAAGATAGGCACGAAGGATAATGCAGCTGACGCATTTACAAAGGTGGTTCCAGGTCCAAAGTTCAAGTATTGCATGAAGATACACTAAGGTGGAAATTGTTAGTATTATTGTCGAGTCTAGTTAATATATACGATAAGTAGAAGGTAGTTAAGTGTCTTTTTCTTTATATGTTTGTTTGAGTGGGCTGGAACCAAAGCCCATTCATAGTCGGTGTAGACTAGGACATCCACCCCCTCATCCTATAAAAGGAGGTGAGGGGGTGATGCTCAATACACACGCATTCTTTTATTCTTTCCTTTGTAACCGAGTTCGAGGTTTTGTGGTAATACAATATAATCGTTCGGTTCAACTTGTAGTGTTTCGTTCTTCTCGTTTATTTATTCTTCAAATGGTGTCGTTTGAAGGTGCTACTTGTGCTCGATACATACCGCGATCTAGCGTTCCGCGATCGAGCTTCGGTTTGTTGTCGTAATCGTCTAACAAGGTTATTTTCCTGAAGAAAGAAGAATGTTCGAAGGCTTTATATACTCCTCACTTCACTTTACTTTACGCTTCCTGCGTAAGTAAAAAAAAAAGATAACTCGTAAACATATTCCAAACTGCATAACTTCATTGCAACTACTAATGATCAAGAAAACCGTTTTAATGCATAAAACAAAGCTTTTAGGTAAGTTTCAACTAATTTGTATATGACTCATCGAAGTTATCTTTTCATTTAACTTACAAACACCCTAAAAGTGAAGATGTGAAGATATAATGTACCGAAGACAACATTGGTTATTTATTTCTTCTGTGAATCAACAATGAAACCACACACAGGTTTTATGTATAAAAAATACACTTCAAACAACTTTTAACCCGTTTGACCCATTTCCTTGATTCCTATCTATAATTTAACCGGTTGATCCGTTAGAGACAATAAAACCCCGAATCAACCCGTTCATAAATTCATAGTTTAGAAGTGCCACCTCTCGCTTTGAACATTTATTATCTGAAATACCGCTTCAAGTGTATAAATTTTAATTTGCATGCTATGATTGACGTCAAATTTTCCAAACACATAAAATTAATACCTCACTACAACACCAATTATAATCAAATGAAAAATAAAATATATAAGCTCCGACTGTGACCTAGGGTCATAATATATTATCTTCAACCAATTTTGTTAATTTTGTATACACCCTCATCCTTTTTCTTCACCAAATTGTATACAAATTAAAAGTCAGAAACCAATAAACAATACACGCAGACATACACAAAAGGTTACTTAGTTAATATCCCTCTTTATCTTCAAAAAAATTCTTAAGCCCTTTTTAATATTATCATGGAAAGGAACATCTTCGACGTGATAATCATGTTTTCATCAATCTATGAGTATAAAATACTGATTAGTAATTTTCAGTATAGCAGTCCAGAGTGGAAGGAAACTATAGACATGTGGAAGCATTTATTGAAAAGCAATTTGGTGGATGGGATTTGAATAACAAATAATACTGCTTCAAGTGGAGCAAGTGCATGCTAAATACTAATTTGTTGTTAAATGTTTAATCCTATAGACCCGTTTTCTATGTGGTGACCTGAAATTTTTTTTTTCTCTATTTCAAACATCCATCATTTCTGCAGTAACCTATCTATATTAATACACTATAGTCTGCAAAAAGAAAAAAGAAATCGGTTTTTACCTCATATATACACACTTGTGAAACGCTTTTGCAGTCTGCTCGAAACACGGTTTCTTTCTTGTTATAGCCTGAACCAAACACCCCTAATTCCTAGTATAACCTCATCCAAGCTCATGCGATCTCTGCAGCAGTCTAAACCAAACACACATTATGCTGCAATGGCCTGATTCAAATACGCTTCCTTTCTGCATTTACCTGATCCAAAAACATCCGGTTACTTCTGGTGGTCCAAATACACTTCTGTAATAGTCTGATCCAAAACGTATCTCATTCATATATCTAATAAAGGGTGTGTATGTGTATAGCACACAATACAAACACTAAGTAACATATTTTTGTGGAAATCCACCTCCTGTCGAAAGCCTTTGTTGTGTATCATGTTGCGATTAGAAGGCACGCGAATAGGCAATTGTATGTTGCACATGGCTGTTAACTTTTGGCATGACTTAGAACCTACCAAATTCAAGAATTAAAAAAAAGAAGAAAAATCCACTTAAAATCAACTTATTTTTTTGTTTTGTCAATCCATTGTTGAACTCTATAAAACTTGCAGGACTTTGGTAAAGTCATAGGAGCATATATTGTATTGAGTATTAACTTACTTCAATATCAAATTGTCCAACAAAATCCCGTTTCGAAGGTAGATAGAAAATTACTATTATCCAATGGTAAAGTGATCGAAGGTATCTTATTGCAATGTCTACAAAGGTTTTGACTAAATAAGCTTGAGCAACAACTAAACGACATCCTTTTAGAAAGATCATCTAAATTAATTTCTCTTGTATGCATGATAAAAAAAGGCATCAATGATCAATACCTTTATCTAAGAATGGAACACATGCTTCATCAAGTTCTTTTAATGAAAAGATCTAAAGGTAGGCTGTTAGATATGGTTAACCTTCATATTTAAATAATTGAAGGGCGTGCTACTTACCCATCTCTTCGACTGAAAGTTGGATTAGTGGACTTTGTTATCTGATGAATATCCTATAGTGTTTGGCTGTAAAAGTTGAAGCTAGTATAAAGCTTGTTTGGAGTTAAGTGATGGTTGTTTGGAATTAAAAGTGATTGTTTGTTTCATAATAAGAGTTCTCGATCCAGACATTCATACTGATAAATTAACAAATAAACACCATACAATCAAGATAATCAGTTTCAAAAGCGAACAGTACAACATGCCTGCAACAAATTAAGTTTGATCAAATAAGAAAATATCTTCTATTCACCTATCGAGTCATTACTATAGTTCATAAAAAACAAAAAAAAAGTACAAATAAACTTAAGCACATTACAGCTAACACCTAAAATTCTTGTTAAATCATTGGATACAAATTACTCTAGAAAAACTAAACTAACACTATAATATAAGTATCAAAATTAGCACATAACACACTTTGGTCATAAAAAATACCTTTAATTGAATCAAAATCAACGTTAAAATCATCTTCTTAAATTGATTATTATAATCAAATTCTGAATAGAATTGGACTTCTTCACTGCCTGTTTCCGATGTTTCCGACAGGCAAGAGCTTGGTTAAACACAAGTGTAGATGTACATGTAAGGCATACAGAACATATTCGGTGTCAGATTCATAGATCATGTACTAAAAATTCCTATTCTTCGAGAAATCCATTTAGATTAAACCTCCTATGAACAAGGTCTAGTACATACCATAAATGATAAAACTGCAACCTTATACGGTCACGATCCACCATTTGATGATTATTCAAACTTGCATAACCTCAAGGAACCTCAACCAAGGACGCCTTGGCTATGTAGACTGACTAGACTCTAAACACATGAGCCCAATAAACAACTCTCAGAGACTTTATACAACAGTTGGAACATGGCAAACTAGTACAAATATGCAACTAAGTTTCAATACAGGGATAAGGAACAGAACCCTTAACCATCCCACTTAGGGGTGTAAACGAGCCGAGTCAAGCCGAGTACTGCCAAGCTCTACTAAAAACTCGCGCTCCGAAAACTCGGACTCGGCGCGGTCAGCATTTTTTTTGAAAAGGCAAACCCATTTATAGAACCACCAAGAAAAACAAAAAAAATCACAAAAATCGGCATTCCCACCACACATTAATTAAATACGACTTAATGAAAAAATTAAACAAACAGGTCCTAATAAGTTTTAGTAGTGTAATCAAGTCTAAACGAATCAATAGAAATCAAAAGTGAAAACGGCAAAAACTATAACCTCACAAAGCAATAGAAATCAAAAGTGAAACCTTCATACGCCCCCAAGATACCACTTGCACTAGCAACTAGCAACTATTGACCAAAGATCCATCACTGAATTACTTGCAGCTGCTGAACCACTTGCAGCAAAATAGAAACTGAATAGAAACTGAATAACCTGAAAAAACGGTCACTTTCAACCTGAAACTCGAAACTGAAACTTGCAACAAGGGCTGGAAACTCGCATGACACTAGCAGCAGAAACATATACTGGAACTTGAAAATCACTTGCAGCAGAAAACTCCCATGAGACCTCTTCCGCTTGACACTTGACAGCACTAAGCTTGTTGAACCACACGAGAAAACCTTAAAACTTCCATTTGCATATCGTAAACAACCTTGAAAACTGGCCCACGCAAACAATACTTGCAGAAGCACTTCAAGCCATTTGAGCTTACAAATGAAAATTAACATTGAACCACTGAACCACTGACACACTGAAGCAGAAAAAACCATACACTGCAGCAACCTTGTAGAACCACTGAAACAGATATCTGGGCTTTGCACAGAGCTTGTCACAAAGTGTGAATTGTGATATATTGTTACCTTTTCACTAATAAGCCTGTCACAACTGTGAATTGTAGTAATAGTCTAAAGAGATGTTACCTGCTGACTAATTTGCTTAACAGACTTTAGTACATTCGTTTTATTAATAGATTTCTTGAGATGTTTGAGAACTTATCTCTTAAACCTTTTGAAGCAAAATAGTTTGACAAATTCCTCTTTCAAAAACTATGACATAGGTACAGCAAAATAGTTGACTTAGGTACAGGAAACTAGTAACCAACAAGATTTACAACCAAGGGAAACACAAAGTTAGAGTAGTTAATGAATATGGAAATGCTAACTCATTCTATGATTTTTCTTTTCTTCTTGTTTGTTAAAAGTAATATGTCAGTCTCTTTGCATAACCCTCGCACATAGATTTTGTACTTGCTGTAATTTCTTCTACATTTGCAGGTGCTTCAAAGGCAACACCTTCCAGATTTTGTACTTACTGCAATGTATAGTTCATTTGACTATCAACTCACGTTCAAATACAAGTATGAATGCTTCATTTTGATGGTCTTTCGGTCTTCATTATATTATAGAATTTTTTTTTTGTTCACATCTAAATAAGTCATACTACAGGAGAGAAGCCTAAAAAACAAATCAACCATATATGGATGCTTGTTGGCATGACCATTCCTGTGGTTTTCTTTACTTTGGGGTTTTATGGTATTTCAAGCACATAAAGCATAGACGAGAAGGTACAAAGGTTAAAAGTGATATTCTATCTATTGACTATATTTGCTTCTTACTTTTTTTCTAACTCACAGATGCTGATCTTAGAAGAAAAAAAGGCGAAAGAGAGACGAATTCTTTATTGAGTTAGCAGCTTCTGAAAGCTTCAAGGATGTTCATCATCTTGATACGGATGGTGGAAACTGGAAAGTGTTGTCCAATATGAGCAAGTGAGCAAGATTGTCCTACTAAAACTATAATGTCTCGGTTTCTAATTACAATATGACTTTGGCTTTAATAGCCGCCTGACCACCTTGTTCTGATCTATGTTCATTTGCACAGGAAATTGCTCTGTTGAGCCAGATTGAACACGGGAACACAGTACGACGGATAAGGTATTACTTTAATTTTTTTATATTTATATGTATGATGCTTTCCTAAATTTTTCATGATAGTGTAATAATTTCTCCCATTGATATCTTAATCCGAATCCCCTGTAGACAGGGATATTGATGGCTGGTGCTAGTAAATACATCATTTTGTGTTGACAATAAGTTATTTTTATAGATCATTAGAAGTTGGTTGGTACTTTCTTCGTATGAGTTGGACTCAAAATTGCAGAACTTTCACTTTTTCATGATATTTGCTACACGTATTCAATGGGTAACTATGTGTTTGGTCCATGTGTGATAAAGTAAAATGAGTTGAGATTGCTACCAGTATTTGGTTGGTCAACTTCTATGTCCTTTTTCCCATTGAAGGTACCAAACTTTCACTTATTTTTATTTATTTTTTTTTAATCTATTTTTTTTTTTTTATCTCTTTTTTTTTTTTTTTTTTTTCTTTTTATACTAGATTTGTGTATGTGAATTTTTTTAAGCTTAGGTCTTCCTAGCATTATCGCTGTTATTGATCCTATCTGTCTTTATACTTATACATAAATCTTGAGCAGGAATTCTTCGTATGAGTTGTACTCAAAATTGCATAACTTTCACATTTTCATGAAATTTGCTACACTTATTCAATGGGTAACTATGTGTTTGGTCCATGTGTGATAAAGTAAAATGAGTTGAGATTGCTACCAGTATTTGGTTGGTACTTTCTACACAACATTTCATTTATATATTTTGAAGCTACTTACACATATTTACTCAATTCATATTGATTTAATAGATCAACACTTCAAAATTATAAATATTTGATTACTAACAGTCATTACAAGATATTGGCTGCGGTTACAAAGGTTTTTTCTTTTATTTTCAGTCTGTTGTTTTAAACTTTTATCGAATGTACTGTAGACATTTGGTCATCAATGAAAGACAACGATGTTCAAATGTTGCATTTTAGGTGGGGCTGGTTATCACAACTATTATATATCTAACTTGTTCTAATTACAAGTCAACGGTTTCAGTATCATAACTATTACATATATGACTTGTTCTAACTACGAGTGATGCTTTATATGCAGCCTGTATTTATGTGTGCAAATGGTGTGAAATTCTAAGAATGGGTCTTCTTATAAGTGATCAAATGTCTCTTATACCAGTTCATTATAGGAAGTCATCAGACCACATCTGACTTGAGTGCGTGGAAAATGTCTCTCATTCCTTTATCTGTGATAAAACTGCTTTGACTTCTCACATGCCGAGTGAATCCGAAAAGGTAGCATCAAGCCTTCTTGCATTACATTTTCTTTCATATAAACTCAGCTGAGTGGCTAAATGGTTTTGTCCAATATATTGCAAGTGTCTTACTATTTTTCATGCACTTTCTCCACAAACAACCGTAATTTGGCTACCTTTAGTTTTCGCTGAATGGGTAAGTTTGCAGATGTTAAAAGTAGGGCTATAAAGGTTAGCGTTGTTGTGACAAGGGGCCTTTGGGCTCCATTTGTAGTCTCATTTTCTTTACTTGGGTGCAAACTGTTCATTGGTATGTTCTTTCTGTTAATATGTAACCAAGCTAGTGCCATCCTTGTAAGTTTATATGTGACTAAGATACTCTGATTCTACGCAATAAGATCTCCCTTGAACTGTATCTTGTCTAAGCCAAGTATGTTATCAATATAACTCAAATTTTGATTCTTTATTAAGAGTGTAGCTTATATTATTATCAATTCTCAATTGTTGTAGTGCATATTAATTATGGTTATGGTTTGCTGGAGACATTGAATGGTCAAATTGGGTAACTATTGATGTAATGGCTAGCTAGAAATGGAGCATGAAAGCTTTTTTATTTTTATTTTTTCAAATAGAGCCATGTTTCTTATTATAAAACCGGGCTCTATATCATGTTATAAAGCCCGTTTCAAAAACCGGGCTCTATGTCAATGTTGAATAGAGTCCCCTCCCCTTTGACCCCCCCACTGAAAACGGGCTCTATGTAATGTTTCAACCGGTCTCTATAGCATTTTTTGTAGTAGTGTTCATAAATCTAAGGGAACATTGTTTTTGAGCTTGACTGAGAGTATATCTTTCGGAATAGATTTCCGACTACAGATGTGTGATCTTACATGTTCCAAAGCTTGCCTCCGTAGCCGAGTACTTCTTTAAGATGGGCATTGAAGGAAAGAGGTTTCGACCCACCGTAAGTTTATTGCTTTCATTTTTTGAGATTCTTACCATGAATTGGGGTTTCATTATCAGTTATCTTTACCATTAACTGAAGTGTTGTGTCTGCACCTTATCTTGTAACATGTCAAGATGGAAGATGACTACGTAGGTCCTGAGGTTGAGAAACTCATGGTCGAGATTTCAGATGGAGATGTTTTGCTTCTTGAAAATGTCAGGTTTTATAGAGAGGAAGATAAGAACGATCCTAAATTGGCAAAGAAGCTTGCGTCACTAGCTGAGTTGTATGCTAATGATGCCTTGGCACTACACATAGGGCCCATGCGTCTACTGAAGGTGTTGCCAAGAACTTGAAACCATCTGTTGCAGGATACTAGGTTATAGTGTAGCTATTTAGGGCTCAAATAATCATATTTAGAATAGCTACAACAATTATGCTTTTATGTTTATACAAAGGTCATTTGTACGTTTACTGCATCGCCGGACATATTAGGGCATCAATGAGGAGTATGATTAGTGCATCCATTTGGACATATTGAGGCATCTATGTGTATGTTTAGTGCATCCATTTGCATGTTTAGTGCATCGTAGAAAATGCTAGCCGCAAAACCATCAATAAATGATTTTATTTGCCTTTTGTTTTCTGCCAATTCACATGAGACATAATATCTATACTACATTATAAAGCATTTTCAACCTATTTTTGAAAATGTTGAAAAACTAAGTAGTGCAAATTTTTATGCACGTTGTACAATCTATTTATGCAACCAATAAAATTCTGCCAAATAATTTAACACACTCTTTAAAAGCCATTAAAAAGGCTGTTACATTCCAAGTTACAAAACATAATGTACAATCTTTTTATGCAAGCAATAAAATTCTGCCAAACAATATAACACCCTCTTTAAAAACAATTAAAAAGGCTGTTACATTTTATCACTATAAAGATAACTACAATCTATTTCACACACTACAAAGACACAACAAAAAATACCCACTATTCTCTCATCTCTCATCTCATAAAAACTATTATCCACCACCCCCACCTCATCACGCCCGCCCTACCACCGGACGTGACTACCACGCCGGACGTCACCACCACGCCGGACGCCACCACCACGCCGGATGCCACCACCACATCGGACTCCACCACCACGCCGGACGTCACCACCCACCACCTAACGTTACACGCAACACTTTCAAAGTATGTTTTTATAGATTTACATATATTGTTTGTAGATCTAGGTTGTTGATAATATATTTAATGTTTCAATTTTTTATAAAAGCTGCCGTCGCCGCGCCCGAGTCATCGGATAATCTTCCGCCACCGCTTTGTCGCCGAAAAAGCTGGTATAATTTGTTTGTTTTATTTTAAAAGTTAATATTTGTTACCAAATTCATTATGTAATTTTTTTACAACGTTGTTGGTATTTGCAATAAAATTTATTACATAATCAAGTTTTAAGGGTTGTTTATGTAGACGTATAAATTTTATGAGTAGATCTGACTTATCATTTGTTTTTGCATTTTTTTTGTTACAACCTTGGTGGTGAAAACTTAAGTAGTGCAAATTCTTATAATAAAGCATTTAGCACCTAATATTGAATGTTGAAAAATTAAGTAGTGCAAATTCTTATGCACATTGTACAACATTTTATGCAACCAATAAAATTCTACCAAACAATATAACACCCTCTTTAAAAGCCATTAACAAGGTTGTTACATTTTAAAAGCCTGTTACATTTTAAGACCATTAAAAGGCTATTAATGCCTTTGGAGTTATAACTCTTAGAGCACTGGGTACAGTGGTGCCGTTGGGTGGTGTCGTTGGGAAAAAGTGCTGCCAGCACTTTTAGCACTTTTTCCCAACGGCACCAGAAACCCAACAACACCACATTCGTGGGGTAACAGTTGGCACCAGAAAATCTGGTGCCGTTGGAATTTTTTATTTTATTTTACATAAAATTAAAAATACATAATATTAACTTCATTCATTTAAAAAAACACATTACAATAAAAGTAAAAACATAAAAAAGATAATACGTAAACAAGAAATAAAAATTACAAACTAGTAGTTACGGTTCCAATACTTTTACGACCGGTACAATCGTAACCTTCTCTAAAAAATTGAAAGTAATTGGGAAGGGGCTGGGCATCATAAGTTAAAATATCATTACCTATTTTTTTAAAAAGTGTAGAGCTCATACGATACCTTCGCCTAAAATTCTCTTCGGTATATTTAGGATCAATCTCTTCGTCGCCAAAATAGTCGTCGATTAGACGTTCCTCCGCCGTTTCTCGTTGACGTGGTATGTATGCCCTCTTTTTAGGACTCGATCTCGATCCCGTTCCCGATCCACCGGCTTCTTGTTCACACAAAGCCATATATTGTTCATACTCTTGATAAGAACGAATATATCGCTCCCAGTCGTCTTGAAAATAAGCATCATAAGTTTCTAAAGTGTTTGTGAAGACGGGATAGTTTGGATCCATATTTGAAAGAAAAGTGAGTGTTTATTGATATGTAAATGAAATTGGAAGAGTGTGTGAAAAAATAGAAAAATAAGGAGGTATTTATAGGATTTTTGGGGTATAAATTCAAAAAAAATGGCTATATTCCTTCCCCCCAACGGTCAGATTTAAAAAAAAAAAACCTGGGCTGGTGGTGACGGCGCGAGAACGAACGACGCCACCGAGGTAACGGTGCGCCGTCGGTTTTCTGGCGTCGTTGGTCTTAGCACCACCTTCGGTGCCACCGTACCTCCTTCTCTTATGATTGATGCTATTTATATTGGAGATATAACTCTTATGATCAATGCTATTTAATCAATAGATACAAAAATAACACACATATCATAAGGCATAAACGTACCACTTAATCCACATGTATAAGCACACACGATCCACATGAAATCAATACTCATACATCAACTTCACATTATGTACTTCACATAATATTGTTTTTATATATTTTTAATCACAGGAACAACTTGCAGCAGAAGTAGATTGTGCATACTGCTTCATGATGAGTTTCGGTTTTTCCACATAAGGTAAATCTAGACCTAAACATGTATTTTTTATAGCATTGTAAACTTGAGCAAAAAAGAATAAGGTAATCAAACATTCGTGTTATGGACTCCGTAATGTTTTTTAGACTGTTTATGTAATTCAATCGATGATGAGTTACCTAACTCCATGCATGCATGCATGGATAAATGTTGAAGCAGTCGCAAGAGTTAAGCAAAACACACACCACGACTTTCATTTGCCGCCTCCAGGTATGTTCCAATTACACATGTTTCTGTTTTTATGTTTGATTCAATGTATTAACTTTTGACCTTTTTTCAGCGACGATTCTCTCTTTTTTATTGTATGGTCTGCTTCAAAAAACGCAGATTTCGCAAAAAGCTTAAAGAAATTGGAAATGAGCTTAGGGCTATTAACCATCGATGTAACATTAAGAGTTAAAACATTGATGTTTGCAATTAACCGTCGCCGAAACAATATCGACACATGTTCTTTGTTTGGCACTTGAATACGTGATATGCCCATGGTGTTCTTTTGTTTCCTTTTTTTTGTAAATTAGTTATTTTTGGTATAAATGGTGGTTATTGGTTATGATTAATGCTAATTTTTGTAACCGTCGACATTTAATCGTGTGTAAATGCCTTTATAGTTTCAGTTATAAAAAAATCAAAAGCCTCTTATAATAAATGTTACTGATGGAGTTACAACTTATATGATCAATGTTATTTATGATAAAGTTATATAATCAATGCTATTTATTATGAAGTAACAACTCTAATAATCAATGCTATTTATTTTAGAGTTACAATGCTATATACTTAGGTTAAAACAAGCAACAAATTTTCGAGACCAAGATTGATCTTTATAGAACAAGATTCGTGCATCGCACCAACCCCGACTACATTATAAAGAGTTTAGCACCATTTTTTGAAAATGTAGGAATGTTGAATGTTGAATAATAAATTCAGTCATCAATACCATTATAACATTGTAACAACCCATTTAATTTATCATTATAACGGCCTCCAATAGTTATTAAAAAGTGTAACCGCTAAAAATCATTACTATCGATAATCGTTATTAAAAGCGTGTAACCATGTCCACCATATAAATCCACACAAAGCATTTTATATATCTCACACACAAATGTTATTTTACAGCAAAGATAATCTCTCAATATACATTCACTTTCACTCCTCAACTCTCACGGGTGTTTTCTGCAAATATTCTTTATATTATTGTTAGATAAACGCTTATTTTGAACGTTATGCGAAATATTTACCCCAATATCGCATATGGTTAATTATATACCAATAGGAATTCCCGCTGCAACGCGTGGGTACTCGTCTAGTGTCTGTAAATTGTTGCATGCGCATAATTGTAGTCTACTTTTTGCTCTAAATTTTTGTCTTTTTTGATACTGTATTAAGGTATGGTTTATTTCGTTTGGGTCTCAGGTTAAAGAGTTAGGATATGCTGAGTTGAAGGCAGTTGGTGCTAGTCAGATCCAGTTTATAAATTGTTGAATGCTTATTGCTTCCTAAGTTGTAAACTTGTAATGTATGTGCTGAATCGTCCAGGTGCAAATATATTGCTTCATAAACCTGGCTATGCAGTTTATGAAGCTATTTCCACTCCTAATCAACTCGAAGTCAGACATTTTGACCTTCATGATAAAGGCAAGTTCAGTCGGATAAAAGGGTCATCAAGTATGTGTATTTTCCAACTTGTAAGAGCAAATGACAAGTCATTTCAACTTAACTCGTAATCAATGTAATCTCAGTATGTTAATAGCATTGGGTGAAGCTTCTTCATTTTTTTTACATATCTAGTAAATAATGTATATACGGTTCTTCAAAGTACTCAAGTTGTTACGCAAGCATGCTGTCAATGTATCAATTTGTTTTTAGTTACATGAGTTTTGACCAATAACTCATGGGATGATAGAAATGCATTAAAAATACATGACAACATATGAACTAGATTGTATCTGACAAGAATGCATTAAAAATCCAATACAACATATGGACTCGATTAAGATACTCGTGAATACAGAAATGAGGTATATGAACCAAAGCATTCTTCTAAAGTTTCCATTTTTAGAAAGGCAACAATTTATTAGACCATAAAAGGATAACAAGATTACAAAACAAGGCATCCTTTCTCAATTAAACAAGCTAATTAAGAGAGCAAGGGATCCAAAAGACAAAAAAGCAAGAATACAAGCCAAACAATACAGATTGACATTTGCTTTCTGAATAAAAAGGAACAAGAAATGCTGAATAGTAGCTGAATAGTAGTTGAACGCCTCTTGAAACCTGTCAAAAAAATTAGCAGTATTGACATTTGCTTCCTATACTTCAGTTGTAATAGTAATCTCAAATTTACCATATAGATATTCAAATATTGATATTCATCTAAAAGTGAAGATATACTCGTATAACATTAATACATTTAAGATATTCATCTACCCTGATATACTTCATATTGATATTCATCTACCATATAGATATCCAAATATTGAAGATATACTCTATAATTTAAGGATATACTCCTAATTATATTTGATCTACAAACGCATACTCTAACTCAACAACCTAATTTTTATCTTTAAATACATACGCACCATGCTTCACAAAATCATCTTCTTCTGCATTAGCGGACGTGTTTGTAAGAGGGAATGATTTATTGCAAAGGTAAAGTATTGTTTTCTCATATTGGCTTTTGAATATGCTTAGTGTTTTAATGTATATATACATATCTATGTTTCCTTATGGTATTTTGTTATTGTAGGTCATCATAGATAATATACAGAAATCGGGTATGTTAGAAGAACTCAAAATACTTGATGTTGGGTTGTAACCTTCAGCAAGATTACATTATAAATTGATTCGATGTAAGTAACATTTATGTGCATAACTCATAAAATGCTCAAAAAAATATATTGGAGAAATTGAATATTGATTCTTTTCCGGGCTGCAAAAGGTTATTATGGAGTTAAAGATTTTGCGGCTCATAGAGATTTTAAGAATAAGGACCGCCCTACCAGGAGTTATCTTGGATATCAAACCTCTGGTTGATGACGTATAGTACGTATAACAGGCCTCTGGGCCTAGGCTTACTAATCACATTTGGGCCTGACCAACTAAACGGATAATAAGCATAACGGGCCGGAACTAAGCCCAAAGTCACACTGGCCTCGGCCCGGATATGGTAACATTTAATCCTAGATTAATAGCATTTAATGTGATTAGTCAAACGTTAATCCTACATTAATAGAATTAATGTGATTAGTCAACATTCAATCCTACATTAATATACATTAATGTGATTGGTCAACATTCAATCATACACTAATATACATTAATGTGATTGGTCAACATTGAATCATACATTAATATACATTAATGTGATTGGTCACCTATAAAAAGGGGTCCTCTAACACCCCCAAAAGGTATGATCTTCTCACCTTCCCAATACACACACATATCTCTCATAACATGTGTTCTTACTCTCACGCCGGAGTCTAATCGTGGGGTCCGTCCCCACGATAAGTCTAACGGTATACCTTTACTTGTGCAGAAAATCATCCAATTGCTTTGTTTAGTACAAGATCCAACCCGAAGATACCCGGTCACCAATTTTGTACTAACACTAATGAACAAAGAAAGTTGGCTTATTTGTGGCACTTATACGAAAGGTTTTATAAAGTGGCATTTCTGGAAGAAGGTATTTGACCTGTTTCGTATTGACTTGAAATTATATATTAGTCTGAACCTACAATTGATGAAACATGTCCCAAATCCATTTCTATTTCTACAGGATTGATTAAAGTAGATAATTCATACGCTTACAAGAATTCAAATAGGGATACAAGTTGATCGAATTTTTTTTTCCCAAACCCTAGGTCAAATTTTTATTACTCCATTAACCCAAACATAAACATACTTAAAGATATTATCGAAAAGGATTAGATATTAGCAAGCAGATCGATGTTAAACGTACGTATACTAATTCAAAATTCGAGGTTTGGGATGCGAAGGATTTTACCCAAAGGTTACATTAAATGTTTTGTAACAACTTTTGCCTATTTAAGTGACAGGTTTGACTGAAATTAAATGACCATATTTAATTTGGTCATGTAACCACTAATTCCTAAATTATGAAGGATAATTATGGAAGATAATTATGGAAGAGATTAATTGGCCATTAAATCTCTCATTAATTTCGTTGACTAGGTTTTGAGTAAATCCTCTATAAATAGATATCACAATTGCATGAAAAAACACACAGAAAACCTAAACACATAGAAACAAAAGGGTTCTGGATTTGTGTCTAAAACAAGAACTGCCCTTAGTTTTATCCCAAGGAGGTATTTATGATACCCAGGCGTAGGTTCAAATAATCTTCTTTGGAAAGTGATTGCACGACTTCAAGTTATATCCGGTAACGCTTTTACTGTACTTTATTTTATTATTATCATTTATTATTTACCAATGTGGTAAAATGTTATTTTCCTATCAATTTATCATGTACCTCAGGACTTGAGACACAAAGATAATTTAGAGTAGGCATTAGAGTGCCTGAATGATATGGTGACAAACGCATTAAGACATATGGAAGATTGTTTAAAGTATATGTGACTTACATGATCCATCAATATTCAGGTTTTGTGTTATACCACGGGTATATGTCTTTAGGATTCTCGCATTAAAAATCCAGCATTTATTCTCATTTATTTCTTGTGAACATGTTACTGATTTGATTGATGTTGTATCAGTTATACTTTTAAGTACAAGTGACAAAATGGGTAGGGCGGGCAGGTTGTGTCACGGTCTGACCCCAAACACTTGCCAGGAAAAAATACCGATTAATAATAATAGTGTATCAGAGATAGATTTCATAAGTTATATTATTTCCATTTTAAAATAGAATCAGATAGTTTAAGAGCTTTATCCATTAAAAATACATTTCGGGTCTGGACTGGGCTAAGCCTGAAACAAGGCCAAGATTGATGCTATTAAAAAGCCGTGCATATATGTTCTCGAAACCGTGCATATATGTTTTTAGAAAACGTGCACATATGTTATAATGAATTTAATAACACATTTGTTTTTTAATTGTATTTTACTTGATATCAAATTTTGTATATGATATTTTTGTTATTGGTTAGACACCATATGTATAAAAAGTGACAAATGTGAGGGTCTCCACGTTAAGTCATTCATTAATTAAATACAACTTAATGAAAGGAAGAGATATGATAAGGTTAAAGCTTATATTTTATTAATATTAACAAACTTGATACATATTTTTTTACTAAAAGGAACTATCACTTTAGTGATGTAATCGTCTTACAACTATGATATTTTTTAGTTTCATTACGATATAGTATGCCTCAAACTGAAAGGTTCAATCCCAATATAAACATTTACATTTTTTCTTTATATTTTATTTTGGTTTTATTACTTTGCCCTTAACTTTAATTTGAGATTTTGTTATATACTAAAAGGTTTGTAGACAGATCTCGAATAAAGATATAATGAACATATGTTTATTTAACTTTTAGTTGAAGTATATGATTGTTTGACATTCAGTTGAAGTATTAAAGATCATTGCAAGTGTGCATATGTATTTTTTGGTCTATATGATTATAGATTCGTTTGATTGTCATGGGTCACAAGTTATAATTTGACATATATATGTTTTTGTTTATGGCTTATTTTACCAATTAGTTTTAAAATTAATTTAACATTGCATAATTTGGTATAACTGGCTTTTTTGTTTTTATATATTTGTTTCAGAGGATGGCTTAATCATTTAGGAATGACGTTGTGTGATGAAGATGATCAATGGATGCATTTGTGCTTTTAGATGGTGGGCACACATATTCTCAAAGCCGTGCATATATGTTCTCGAAGCCGTGCATATATGTTTTTAGAAAACGTGCACATATGTTATAATAATTTTGATAACACATTTGTTTTTTAATTGTATTTTACTTGATATCAAATTTTGTATATGATATTTTTGTTATTGGTCAGACACCATATGTATAAAAAGTGACAAATGTGAGGGTCTTCACGTTAAGTCATTCATTAATTAAATACGACTTAATGAAAAAATTAAACAAACAGGTCCTAATAAGTTTTAGTAGTGTAATCAAGTCTAAACGAATCAAACTTTGGCACAGCTCGACTCGACAATATTTTGTGCGGCTCGAGAAAGTTTAAATTATGCTCGAGCTCGGCTAGAAAAGCTTGAATTATTTGTAATGATGTATTTCTTAAGCCAGCTAAAACTGAAATATTTGAATTCGACTCCAACTCGGCTCGATCATAAACTAACTTCCTATGAAGAGCTAGCTCCAAAAAATTGTTTAAGATAATAGATGATGAGAAATAACTTGAAGCGTATGCTTATAAATTAAAAAAAAAACATTAAAATGATAGTCGATTTTCAAAGTACCTAAATGACAAAAATGGTGTTCGTGTTTTAGAATGTGTTAAAGAGATGTATGATTCGTTTGGTTCGAGTTCTGCATAATAGTAACTTAAAGTTGGTTAATATGGGTATAAATACCACTATATATTAGTTTAGGGATTAGCGATTTTGTGTGGTTATTTACCTGGTTATTATTCGGTTATTGATGCGATTATTAGGTTGAATGAGGGGTGGGATTGGCTGAGGAATGGTTTGGAATGGTTCACACATTGTCACTATATTTAAGCAATATTGAAACCTTCATCATATGAACTCATACAATCCCTTTTTATGATGCAAACAGAGTAACAGGGAGGAGTTTCAAAACATACCAAACACCGATTATTCCTGCTGCGTTTCTGTTTTCCCAAACTCGATAACAAATGAGCACTGAAACTCCACAAGTGCCTGAAAGAACCAATTTCAGCTGGTCTCAACTCTCAAAGGTGTGTCAAGACTAAGGACAAAAGAAATGAGCCATGAAGTACTCTAAACTAAGCCTACTTCCCCGTCACTAAAAATAAATTCCAAACACTGAAAATGCACACCAAGCAATAAATGGAGTTTGAAATCTAATAACTTTAGAAAAACTGAAGCTCTAACACTGAAAAGCATCTTCTAACTAGGCCATGATTTACTGCTTCAAGCGCCTAAGGGGTAATTCAAGACCTGGTTAAAAGCAATGAACCACAGAACCCATGCGGAAAACTAAAGGCACTTGACAAACACCTGTGTCGCGTATAACTGGAAAACGTCATCTTAGGCATGTATCAGCAAGTTATAATTAATCTTGACGCCCAAATGATAATTTGCGACGATAGCCCTACTTAAGCAGGTAATGACCTACAAACCACCTATTTAACTTCTAACATCAAATCTTTCAACAATTAAACAAACTACGGGTTACAGTCAAGCTTACACACAACTACTTCCAGCAAAAGGTTGAACATAGTAACGGTCGTAGTACAAGGTTACCAAAAATGGTACTAAAAAGAAGAACATCAACAAAGTCGAATAATCGTCTTTGAAGAGTCATATAAACATTTAACGGTCATAGTACAAGGTTACCAAAAAATGGCAATAAAAAAAAACATTAATCGTCGTTTTTGTCTTGTTCGTCGTTCACATCTTGTTCATTTTCATTCTTCCCTCCATCTTCGCCATCTTCATTTGCATCATCACCTTTGCCATCTTCATCTTCACCATCATCATCATCGTCTCCTCCATGATCGCCATCGGCAGAACTTTGCACCAATAAAATACATATTAATTTCAATATACAATCTTTAAACTAAATCAACTAATAACAAAAACAGCAACTACGGTAAGAACATCTAATCATATGATCTTTAAGGTAAAAGAAAAAGAACAAATAGTCGTACTCATCAACTAACATGTCGTCGTTCTCGTCTTGTTCATATTCATTATCTCCTTCTCCAATCTCGCCATCTTCATTTAGATCATCACCGTCGCCATCTTCCTCCTCATTTTCATTTTCATCTTCATAATTATCATCATCTCCTTCACCATCATCATTAGAACTTTGAAAAAATAAACAATACAAATTGTCATAATCTCACCTATTTAAATATACAATCTTCAAACATACAATCTCCAAACGATAACAATTTAAACTAATAAACAAAAGAACTAATTATGGCACTAATTATAATCTTACAAGATACAATCTCTAAGGGTTTAGGTAATTAAATAGCAACACAATTTTCCCGATGTACCAATTTGGTACATAGACTGCAACTTAATCTATTTTTGTAGCAATATGAACACAAAACCTTTTTTACCAGAAAAGTTAAGTGTTGATTACATTCCCGGTTATGATATATAAGCCATAAGCTGCTTATATAGCCTAAGCTCAGTTCATAAGCTTAGCAAAAACAAATACAATGCTTAGTTGAAAATTTAAAGAAAAAGATAATCACAAATGTTGAAAAATTTAAATTAAGATTAAAAACTAACCCATCATCAGAACTATTATCCTCAACTTCATCTGCTGCTTCTCCATCATCGTCATCGGACCTTGAAAGAAAACAATAGAAGTAGTCTTAAACATCTCACTCATCTAAATATACAGCCTTAAACTAAAACGGTTTCAGAAATAGATTAATTTGAATATACGATCTTTAAACTAAATCAACTAATAACAAAAAACAACAACTACGGTAAGAACTATCTAATCATATGATCTTTAAGGTAAAACAAAAAGAACAAATTGTTAGGGGAAAATGCGTACTCATCAACTAACATGTCGTCATTTTCATCTTGTTCATATTCATTATCTCCTTCTCCAATCTCGCCATCTTCATTTGGATCATCACCTTCGCCATCTTCATTTGGAACATCACCTTCGCCATCTTCATCTTCATTTTCATTTTCATCTTCTTCATTATCATCATCTCCTTCTCCATCATCACTAGAACTTTGAAAAAATAAACAATACAAACTTTTTATAATCTCACCTATCTAAATATACAATCTTCAAACATACAATCTTCAAATGATAACAATTTAAACTAACAACCAAAAGAACTAATTATGGAAAAAATTATAATCATACAAGATACAATCTCTAAGGGTTTAGCTAATTAAATTGCAACACAATTTTCCCGATGTACCAATTTGGTACATAGACTGTAATTTAATTGATTTGTGTAGCACACTTTCACCCTTTGTCCCAATATGAACACAAAACCTTTTTTTACCAGAAAATTTAACTGTTAATTACATGCCCGAGTATTATAATCTTTTTGCCCTTCAACAAAAGTAAAAGGACTAAATTGACATCGTCTTCTTCATCTTGTACTTTTCCTTTAAATATCTATTTACTTAAAATGAATAGTGCACAAAATATGTAAATAACTCAAATAAGCCCAAACCAAGTGTTTGGCTACGCTTATATGAGTAGGCTTATCAGCTTAGACCCAAACACTTAACATGAGCTTATGAGGTTATGATATATAAGCCATAAGCTGCTTATATAGCCCAAGCTCAGTTCATAAGCTTAGCCAAACAAATAAAACGCTTAGTTCAAAATTTAAAGAAAAAGATAATCACAAATGTTGAAAATTTTAAATTAAGGTTAAAAACTAACCCATCATCAGAATTATTATCCTCAACTTCATCTGCTGCATCTCCATCATCATCATCGGACCTTGAAAGAAAACAATAAAAGTAGTCTTAATCATCTCACTGATCTAACTAAACTAAAACGGTTTGAGCTGCAAAATTCTCAAATGTTGAAAAATTAAAATGAGGGTTATAAACTAACCCATCATCAGAAAAATTATCCTCATCGGGATCTACAACACATCCATCCACCCCATCATCACCGTAATGTGTTTGCAGGAATAAGTAAATTTGTTCTTCAATAAAATCTCTTCGATCCCACAAATCCACATTCAATTCTTGCTCCAATTGTGTTCGGACACTATCAATTGTTTCTAAACCGATATCACAACTGTACATTATTTGATGCAGCCTGTTAATGATTTGCTCATCATCAACTTCATCTTCATCCTCTTCTCCGTCTCCATCATCTTCTTCATCGCCATCCTCATCTTCACTTTCATGGTCTCCTTCTTCACCATCATCATCATCGTCTTCGTCTCCATCATCGTCGTGTTTGGGTCTAAGTTGATAAGCCTGCTCATATAAGCGTAGCCAAACACTTGGTTTGGGCTTATTTGAGTTATTTACATATTTTGTGCACTATTCATTTTAAGTAAATAGATATTTAAAGGAAAAGTACAAGATGAAGAAGACGATGTCAATTTAGTCCTTTTACTTTTGTTGAAGGGCAAAAAGATTAAAATACTCGGGTATGTAATCAACACTTAACTTTTCTGGTAAAGAATGTTTTTGTGTTCATATTGGGAAAAGGGTGAAAGTGTGCTACAAAAAGCAATTAAGTTGTAGTCCATGTACCAAATCGGTACATAGGGAAAATTGGGTTGCTATTTAATTAGCTAAACCCTTAGAGATTGTAGCTTGTATGATTATAATTTTTGCCATAATTAGTTCTTTTGGTTATTAGTTTAAATTGTTATCGTTTGAAGATTGTATATATATATAGATGAGATTATGACAATTTGTATTGTTAATTTTTTCAAAGTTCTAGTGATGATGGAGAAGGAGATGATGATAATGATGAAGATGAAAATGAAAATGAAGATGAAGATGGCGAAGGTGATGATCTAAATGAAGATGGCGAGAATGGAGAAGGAGATAATGAATATGAACAAGACGATAACGACGACATGTTAGTTGATGAGTACGTATTTTTCCTTAACAATTTGTTCTTTTAATTTTACCTTAAAGATCATATGATTAGATAGTTCTTACCGTAGTTGTTGTTTTTATTATTAGTTGATTTGGTTTAAAGATTGTATATTTAAAATAATCTCGTCATCATCAGATCTTTGAAAAAATAAAACAATACATAGTAATTTAAATATACAATCTTTAAACTAAATCAACTAATAACCAAAAAACTAACTACGATAAGAACTATAGTCATACAGTCTTTAAAGTAAAACAAAAAGAACAAATTGTTGGGGAAAAATACTTACTCATTAACTAACATGTCGTTGTTCTCGTCTTGTTCGTCGTTCTCGTCTTGTTCATTTTCATTCTCTCCTTCTCCATCTTCGCCATCTTCATTTGCATCATCACCTTCGCCATCTTCATCTTCACCATCATCATCATCGTCTCCTCCATGATCGCCATCGGCAGAACTTTGCACCAATAAAACAATAGAGATTAATTTAAATATACAATCTTTAAACCAAATCAACTAATAATAAAAACAACAACTACGGTAAGAACTATCTAATCATATGATCTTTAAGGTAAAATAAAAAGAACAAATTGTTAAGGAAAAATACGTACTCGTCAACTAACATGTCGTCGTTATCGTCTTGTTCATATTCATTATCTCTTTCTCCATTCTCGCCATCTTCATCTTTATTTTCATTTTCATCTTCATCATTATCATCATCTCCTTCTCCATCATCACTAGAACTTTGAAAAAAAAACAATACAAATTGTCATAATCTCACCTATATATATACAATCTTCAAACGATAACAATTTAAACTAATAACCAAAAGAACTAATTATGGCAAAAATTATAATTATACAAGATAAAATCTCTAAGGGTTTAGCTAATTAAATAGCAACACAATTTTCCCTATGTACCGATTTGGTACATGGACTACAACTTAATTGCTTTTTGTAGCACACTTTCACCCTTTTTATTTCTTCTTATGTTATATGATACTCAATGCAAAATATATGAATGGATAGAGTTTCGAATGTATTTTTCATTGGTATAATTTTCAGTAAGCATTATATAACATAAAGAAAAATATTTACGGTCAAAGTTTATGAAAAAAGAATTCAAAAAGTAAAAAATGGACACTTAATATGGGACGGAGGGAGTAGCAACACAATTTTCCCTATGTACCGATTTGGTACATGGACTACAACTTAATTGCTTTTTGTAGCACACTTTCACCCTTTGTCCCAATATGAACACAAAAACATTTTTTTACCAGAAAAGTTAAGTGTTGATTACATACCCGAGTATTTTAATCTTTTTGACCTTCAACAAAATTAAAAGGACTAAATTGACATCGGCTTCTTATCCTGTTCTTTTCCTTTAAATATCTATTTTTCAAATGAATAGTGTACAAAATTCGTAAATAACTAAAATAAGCCCAAACTAAGTATTTAGCTACGCTTATATGAGTAGGCTTATCAGTTAGACCCAAACACTTAACATTATGAGGTTATGATATATAAGTCATAAGCTGCTTATATAGCATAAGCTCAATTCTTAAGCTTAGTCGAACAAATAAATCGCTTTGTGGGTGTTTGTTTAAGCTTATTTTTGGGCTTATGGGCTTATTTGTTTTTGGTTTCTGTTGCATAAGTCCATTTTTATGGCTTATTTGGCTCCAAAAATTTTGAACCTTGATTGAGTGTGTAAAGTATGGTTGAATAAGGTGATATTTATAGGATTTTTAAGGGGTAAAAATTTGAAAAAGTGGGTGTTTAAATGCAAAAAAACAGTAAAAAAATCTTCCATGTCCGTTTTAAAACGACTATAATTTCAAAAAAAAAGAAAAAAGTTACCGCGTAGGCTGCTTACCACAGTGCGACAGCCGATCGCGCCAACCACGGTACGGTCGACACCAGGAAATTTTGTGTTGGTACGGTGGCGCGAGAATAGTACGGATGCTCTAATTTTAAATAATAAAAGAAAGAAAATGTTGCCTAACGGGGTATTTGGCTAAGCTTATATGATGGCTTAGGAGCTTATTAGCTTATATTGTTAAATAAGCCGAAATTAAGTGTTTGACTAAGCTTATATGACTGGGCTTATGAGCTTATATAAGAGGGTTTTGGTAAGCCCAAACTTTGTGGCTTATATAAGGAGGGTTAGGCTTATATAAGAATATTATATAAAAAGACTTTTATACCCTCATTTAATAATTACACCCATTTTATTTTTATGTACTTTTTTGTCATTTCACTTTATTAATTATATAAGCTAAACCAAACACTTAACAAATGCTTATGAGCTCATATAAATAAGCCATAAGCGGCTTATATAACATAAGCATAAGCCCAATTCACAAGCTTAGCCAAACACCCACTAATATGGTAACAAAAACATCAAACTAAAAAAAACCATCCAACTTATCTTTTATATAATAAAAGAATTATATTATTTTATAGCTTTCTATCAAATTGAATCTTATGAGAGAAAAAAATTAGACCAATCATAACGCTTGATTTTGACGCGTAGGCAAAATCATGCGATTTGATTGGTCAATAAAAAGTCAAAATTGAATACACTATGGTTAAAAGTGAAAATTTTGGTGGAGAAAAAAACGCATAAAAATATGTGTCAAATTTTTGAAAAAAAACTTTTAATAATGAGGTAATCAATAAAACTTTAGTGGTTGAATTTTTAAATAAATCATATGGAGTTAAACGTAAATTAATAAGTTTCCTGTTTTTTAATAACTTTAAAAAATAAATAAATAACCCCTTACACTTTTTTACCTCTACACTTTATATTTTAAAAACATAACATATATATGATATATATGCGTAAGATTATTAATATCAAAATAAAAACACGAATTATTATGTATATAAATAAATAGACGATATTGTACGTATACGAACAACTCATGTTTAAACTCTTTATGAGTTTTAAGTAAGAATATCTGAGAAAAAAAATATTTTTACCATGTGTTCAATAAGAATTCATTATTATTCCAATTTATAAGTTTATCATATGCATACACGAGTTTTAATATTAAATTATTATTAACACACAACAATTGACAAACATGAGAATTAACATTCTGTGTTTAATATGGTAGGATATATTTATTGATAAACGGTGCACGGATTTCAAAACTAATAGATATTTTTCAAAAACATATTTAAGATTTTCATAGTAACGATTAACGTTTACCCAGAATCTAACTAATCTCAATCCACTTATGCATACATGAAAACGATAACCAAATTTGATGTATTGAGAAAAATAAGCCCAAATAAAAAAAATTCACAATAATAAAAGTATCAAATTGATATATTGAGAAACATACGCTGGCCAAAACCCTAGAATCCTTGATCTTTAAAATAAGACAAAAATACATGCAAATTATTAGCATGCAAATTATTAGCATGCAAATTATTAGCAGAACACTTACCCATCTTTAACTATTATGTCATCGTTTTCCTCTTGTACTTCTTTATTTACAACGTCATCGTCATCGTTTTCGCCATCTTCATCCAAACTATACAAAATCAAAACTGATTAATTAGCAAGTACTTTTGCCACTAAGTCAGTACTCTGAATGGTCATTAATCACTTTATTTGCATCTAAAGAACTACACACGATCAACTAAGTCAGTACTCTGATATAAATTTAAGGTCGACAAAATGCAAGCTACGGTTAGGATGGGTTCGGTCCTTGGATTCAAGCACCAATTGAATGAATGCACTCGTGAATAAGGTGATGATGTCGGAGTAGCGAGCCTATAGATACAATTTGTGTCAAAATCAATAAACATCTTGATATCGTAATAGCTCGGTAATATTGTCTTGTGATGTGTGGTGCGTTGTATGTTTTTTAGTTATTATATATAGTATGTAAATATTGAGTTTTGCATTGATTTTTTTGCTAGACGTGATTAGGCAAGTTAATCAAGTAGACAGAATATGTTGCAAACGGTGAACCGGGAAAAAAAATCCTCTCAAGATGGTCGACCTTGAGTAAGATGATAATATTAAATCTGTAAAAACTAAAGATACAATGCAAAACTTTATTGAATTTTATTATAAACTAAGGAGAATACAAGAGTATTTATAAGATAAACCAAAGATGAAACCCTAAAACTAAACGGGTCAAAACAAGTGGGTCGGGTCAACAAGCCTTTATTAGCTAACATCCCCCCTCAAACTCACAATGCCGCAACAGTGAACATTGTGAGTTTGTCAAACATAAAAAAAACAAAAAAAAACTGAAAAACAAATATAGAGCGGAGCGATAGAAATTTTGCATGGAAAGTAAGCAAGTCACGTACTATTAGTATATTGCATGGAAAGTCAAGCAAGTCAGGTAAATTTTGAAAAAAAAAATGCTGATATAAGTTTTAGGTCGACAAAATGCAAGCTACGGTTAGGATGGGTTCGGTCCTTTGATTCAAGCACCAATTGAATGAATAAGGTGATGATGTCGTGTTGCGAATGAACAATTTGTGTCAAATCCAATTACCCTTGATATGGAATAGCGGTAATATTGTCTTTTGATGATGTCGTGTATTGTTTTTTGTTATATATATATATATATGTAATACCGATTTTTTTCTAGACGTGATTAGCCAAGTTATTAAAGTCGGAAAGATTATGTTGCAAACGGTGATGAACCGGGAAAAAAACAAATCCTATCAGATGGTCGACCTTGTAAAAGGCGATAATATTAAATCTGTAAAAACTAAAGATACAATGTAAAACTTTATTGAAATTTTATTATTAACTAAGGAGAATACAAGTTACAAGAGTATTTATAAGACAAAACAAAGATGAAACTTTAAAACTAAACGGGCCTAAACAAGTGGGTCGGGCCAACAAGCACTTTTTATTGCTAAACATACCTCCTCAAACTACACAATGACCGCAGCAGTGACATTGTGAGTTTGTCAAACATTAAAATGAAACAAAATAAATTGAAAAAAAAAACATAGAGCGAGACGAAGTCTAAATACGAAAGCAATCAAACTGTAACAGCGACATTAGTCAGTCTCAAAAGACACACAAAGTCACTGCAAAACCAGAATAGAGCAACTAAATACGAAGATGAACGAATGCAGATGCAGAAACGATGCATGCAAGAGGACGCACCCACATGCCGGACGTCACCACCCACCACCCAACGTTACACGCAACACTTTCAAAGTATGTTTTTATAGATTTACATATATTGTTTGTAGATCTAGGTTGTTGATATATATTTAATGTTTTAATTTTTTATAAAGTGCGCCGGCCGCGCTGGTCTATCGGATAATCTTTCGCCAACGCTTTGTTCGCAGGAAAAGCTAGTATAATTTGTATGTTTTATTATAAAAGTTAATATTTGTTACCAATTTCATTATGTAATTTTTTTTACAACGTTGTTGGTATTTCAATAAAGATTATTACATAATCAAGTTTTAAGGGTTGTTTTAAAACTTGATTATGTAGAATTATAAATTTTATGAGTAGATCTAACTTATTATTTTTTTTTTGCATTTTTTTTGTTAAAGCCTTGGTGGTGAAATTTTAAGTAGTGCAAATTCTTATAATAAAGCATTTAGCACCTAATCTTGAATGTTGAAAAATTTAGTGCAAACTCTTATGCACATTGTACAACATTTTATGCAACTAATAAAATTCTACCAAACAATATAACACACTTTTTAAAAGTCATTAAAAAGGTTGTTACATTTTAAAAGCCTGTAACATTTTAAGACCATTAAAAGGCTATTAATGCCTTTGGAGTTATAACTCTTATGATTGATTCTATTTATGAAGGAGATACAACTCTTATGATCAATGCTTTTTATGAAAGAGTTACAAAATAACACACATATATAGGCATACGTACACACTTTATTCACATGTATATGCACACACGATCCACATGAAATCATATATCTCATCAACTTCTCATTATGTATTCAGCACTAATATTGTTTTTATTATGATTTGTAATCACAGGTACAACTTGCTACAGAAGATAGATTGTGCATACTGGCTCATGTCAGTTTCGGTTTCCAATAAGGTAAATCTTGAACCATAACATGTATATTATCATTGAAAGATTTGAGCAAAATAGAATAGGTATCATAACATTCGTGTTATTGATTTTATATGTTTTTTAACTGCTTTATGTATTCAATTCGTGACGATGTTACTAACTCCCATGCATAGCCATGCATGGTAAATGTTAAGCGAGTCCCAAGAGGTAAGCAAAACACACATCGACTTTCATTTGCCGCCTCCAGTATGTTGCCAATTACACAGGTTTCTATTTTTATGTTGATTAAATGTATAACTTTTTTGCTTTTTATCAGCGATGATTCTCTCATTTTTATTGTATGGTGCGCGTCAAAAAGCACAGATTTCTCAACAAAGCTTAAGAAATTGGAAATTGAGCTTTAGGTATTTATCCGTCGCTGTAACTTTAAAGAGTGTACAAACATGGATGTTTGCATTAACTATCGCCCGAAACAATATCAGGTCACTGTTCTTGTTCTTTGTTTGGCACTTGGATACGTGATTGCCCCATGGTTGTTTTTGTTTCCTTTTATTGTAAATTTAGTTATTTTTGTATAAATGGTGGTTATTGTTATGATTATTGCTAATTTATGTAACCATCGACATTTAATCTTGTGTTAATGTCTTTATTCTTCAGTTATTACAAAAATCAAAAGCCTATTATGATAAAGGTTATCTGATGGCATTGGATGAGTTTTCTACAAGGTGCAGGGATAATGACAAGCCAAGAAAAGGCAATTTATGTTTGCAGTCATTGACCGCCCCGCCCCCGTTTTGGCACGGTGCTCGTTTTAGCCGTTGCCCATGCCCCGCGTCGGCCCGCCGTTTTGCCACCTCTAGTTGTAGTGGTGTGTTTAACACACATTGTATCAATTGAAAAGTCTGTTTTTATGCGTACAACATACTAAATTCTTTCTACCCAAAGATTCAAATTAATCTTAAAACAATATGTTGCCTGCGGGTCAACACTACATAGCCCCGTATGTGTTGACCCTTACTAAAAAACTCATTTCAACCGAATATATTTTGAATGTACTGTCATTGCCCCTTATTCAAACATGTTGAGTGACCTTTATGTATGTAGTGCTAATTATTCAATTTTAGGAGCCTAAAGGTGGGCATGCATAGGATTCATGAGAGTGGATGACTATTTTCTTAATGATTTACATATCACTCATACATGTATGTGACTTTACTCAGATAACGTATTGTAAGGAGCTATAAAAACACCTGATATGAAGTATTTTGGAGTTACTTACAAGGTCATTAGCCACCAAAATTATGAGGTATATCAAGTAGAAATATAATAAGAAGGATATTTAAAATGAGAGGATAAGAGAAAATCACAACCACCACAAGATGGAGTTGTATGCTTACACAAGGCTTGTGTACCAAGATGAAGCAAATGAAGTTCTATGAATTGTTTGTACTATCAATAATGAGTTCATTTTAGAAAGAAAAATATACAGTTTGTTGTTACATTTTGGGATCACTTCTGGTATTATTCGCTACCATATCCTCCTGTTATGTTTTTGTAGTTTGACGTTGAATGCATACAGTGTAACTTTTGCTATAACAAGTTTTAAACATTGCATGTTTAAGTCTCTAGATAAGGCATTTGTGGATTTCACTACAAAATATACATTACACTTATCAAAATGTCAATTTGATAGCAATCTTCCCAAACAGACACCGAAAATGACTATCACATAGAAAGAAATACCGTATGTCACGAAGTAGGAACAATATAATAATAAAAGGAATGTGGCATTCAAGATTGAACCTTCATTAGAATAGACTCCTCTTGCCCAGTTGAGATATCTAATGGCTACTGAACCATCTACATTCAAGTTTTCTTCATCGTTATTTTTTCCATAAAATAGTTTCAATATACTTAAACTTCAATTAACAAAGTAAATCTAAAACTTTATACACAAATCTCTTATATGATAAGAGAAAAGAATAACTGAAAATGGTCAACAAATAAGAGAGCTGAATTATAAAAATCTTCAAATTAGCTAATTGAAAAGTCAAAATTAAACCAATTGATAAACATGGATAACAAATCGTTTCTTTACTAAAACCGCCCATAGTTTTATGTGTCAAAAATCATTTCTTTACTAATACCGTTGTCTTCTTACTCCTTTGCATTTGTTTTAAGTTTACATTTATTTTATGGTTTCAAAACTTAAATTCCTATATCCTGACTGTAACCACCACCGGACATCCACCAGAACTTTCATCATAAATGACTTGATACGCAACATTTGTATCTCAACCATATTACTAAAAAAATGACTTTTGGATTCTAAATTATCAATACACAACCACACCATGCGGTAGCTAAATTTAGTACATAAACATGACCATATCTATGATAATACTATATATGAACGATGAACCTTTATCACGTACATCAAACATAATGATAAATCAGAATTAAGAACCGTAATTAAAACAAAACTTAACTATTTGTTTTGTAATAAATCAAAACATATTATTGAAAACCTTAGAAAAAAAACCCGCGCGTGCGCGGGTATTATAACTAGTATGTGAATAAAAGAAAAAAATACACAATTTTGTTGGTGTGGAAATATAAGTGTGTACAAACAACCCTTTTTTTGTACTGTCGAAGTTCGCATGCTATCATGGTTGATTATTTCACACCCTTTCACACCCTGTGTCATACATGATCAACTTGATGAATAAACATTAGTTGGTTCATAAAAAATCTTCAACATTTTGTTAAAGTATTTCAATCATTTCCCTTTGTAATACTCATGCACATAATTGTTAATAATATAACTAGATTGATGGATTAAGAGAATAGGTGTTTTTTTCATCATAGAGGAAGAAATTCTTCAGCTTCTTTTGCTCCAATTTTCATGAATGCAGCTACAAGGAGCTTTACACATGAAGCCATATCGTTCCTGAACTCAGTTGTGCTGGTCTCATTCTCGCCACTCTCATCCTCTTGTACACCAAGACACCCAACTTGCACACCTTCCGTGTAAGCTTTACATGCCATTGAGATATCACCTACACGATTGCGAAAATGCCCAACCACCAGGTTCTCGAAGTTCTGCATATAACATCTCCTTAATTAATCATACATATATACACTAAAGAAGTAGAAGCAAAAAGAATATCACAAGGTTACCTCGGGTGGTTTGTTCATGATATAGACCATTGTTTTGAGAGATTTTAAAAAGGTATTCTTATTGTAGATTAAGGAAGAATGTTATTTATACATAGAGCTTTCTCTTGCGAAAAGCAAGTAATTGTAGAAAGGCTTTGTAATCAAAATCTGATTCTGTATGGATATAAGAAGGTTGAGAATATTGGAAGTGCCAGGGACCCACATCGCATGTGAACAAATAATCTCGTTCTTTGCTTCATATGTAAATAGTATAACATAAAGGACCAAATATGTACGTTAGAAAGTTAGTAACCGCAAGTTAGTTATGGCGGTTAAAAAGTTAGTTATGGTAGTTATTTTTCGGTTGGGACTAAAACCGAATGGTTGTGTCATTTCAATGGCACCGGTTCGTTATGTATATATACTCGACAATATGAATCGTTACAATAGTTAGACAATATACATACTTATTCTTATTACTTTGCAACTTGTATATCGATCTAGTTTTGGGACAACAATTGGCATCAAGAGCAAGTGGTTTATACGCATGTGTTTTTGAATACAACAGCAATCAAGAGGGTCACTAAGAAGGGAAAAAACGCGAGAACGATCTTGGTCTCAG
This sequence comes from Tanacetum coccineum, assembly GCA_026074375.1. Taxonomy (NCBI): domain Eukaryota; kingdom Viridiplantae; phylum Streptophyta; class Magnoliopsida; order Asterales; family Asteraceae; genus Tanacetum; species Tanacetum coccineum. The sequence continues at coordinate 13,343 of BQNB010044359.1, read as the reverse complement.
CGGAAGTTTGTTTTTTTCTTCCAAAAAAGACAACGGTTTGAATAAGGAAAGACGCAAAAAGATAGTGCACAATCTGTTTTGCGTAGGAGTTGCAAACGTTTACATCAAACGTCATTGGTGGGACAAAACTTCGTTGGAGACTTCGAAGGGAAAGGAAGGAAACTCTTGTCGTTTACAAGGAGACGTGGAACAAGAGTAGGAAGGCGCTGATTTTTTCTTTTGTGTTGCTACTGACGCGACATAGGCAAAGAAAAAAGGGACACTTCGTTTGGTTAGAAAACGAGTGGGAAGAAGGCGTGAGACTTTGTGAAACCGGTTAAAACAAGACACAAAGTAGAAGAAAACGCGGGTGGGGTATAATCGGGGAAACGTTGTGTGGAAAAGATTTGAAAACGTTTACCGTGTGACAAAGATAACGGGAGTTACTCAAGGAAAGAGTGTGGAAAGCGTGTCCGAAAAGACACAAAGGAACAACAACAACGAAAACAGAAACAAACAACTTGTTTGTTTCGGTGGAAACAGAAACAAAACATCCGTTTTTGTTTCGGTGTAGATAAAAAGAAGTGGTACCGAATTTTGTGCGTAAGGAAGTTATTTGACTCGTTAAAACAAGAAAAGATCAAGAACAAACGTACAAGGAGAAATTCGAGGCAACGTGGAAGTGTGGTTACCGAAGAAAAAAACGCTGTTAGGTCTATTTTTGACATAGACCGAACTCGAAAAAAACCAGAAAGAAGGCCGAGGCACTTTTGTAAAGGAAAAGGCAAATCGAAATAAAGAAAAGGAAGCAAGGGGCGTTCGCTAGTACACAAATTGGGATTGAAACACACTCGTGGTTAACATCGAGGTCACAAGTTAAATCTTATGGATTTTCTTTTTATTAGATAGTATAGCAAAGTGCTCTTTCCATTTACTATTTAGGAATCCCGAGAACTATTTATTGATCCTGTAGTACTAGGATTCCCAAAAAAACTATTTCAATTCCATTCTTAGTAGAAATACCATACTAGTTAGTATATCTCATACGATTAGGAGGTGAAGATAATAAGCACATATAAGATGGCTGGTAACGATACGACTAGCACTTCGACACCACTAAAACCCGTAACACCAATCGCACAAAAAAAATTAATGTAAATACACTCAAAATTCTGTTCGACAAATGGATAAACAACATAACAATGTAAAAACTAAAGATACAATGTAAAACTTTATTGAAATTTTATTATTAACTAAGGAGAATACAAGATACAAGAGTATTTATAAGACAAAACAAAGATGAAACTTTAAAACTAAACGGGCCTAAACAAGTGGGTCGGGCCAACAAGCTTTTATTTGCTAACATCCCCCCCTCAAACTCACAACGCCGCAGCAGTGAACATTGTGAGTTTGTCAAACATAAAATAAACAAAAAAAAACTAAAAAACAAACATAGAGCGAGACGAAGTCTAAATCCGAAGCAATCCAAACTGTAACAAGGCGACATTAGTCAAGTCTCAAAAAGACGCACCAAAGTCACTGCAAAACCAAAATTAGAGCAACAAAAATACGAAGATGAACGAGAGCAGATGCAGACCGATGCAGACGGACGCCACCACCACGGCGGACGTCACCACCCACCACCCAACGTTACACGCAACACTTTCAAAGTATGTTTTTATAGATTTACATATATTGTTTGTAGATCTAGGTTGTTGATATATATTTAATGTTTTAATTTTTTATAAAAGCTGCTGCCGCCGCGCCCGAGTCTTCGGATAATCTTTCGCCACCGCTTTGTCGCCGGAAAAGCTGGTATAATTTGTATGTTTTATTATAAAAGTTAATATTTGTTACCAAATTCATTATGTAATTTTTTTTACAACGTTGTTGGTATTTGCAATAAAATTTATTACATAATCAAGTTTTAAGGGTTGTTTTAAAACTTGATTATGTAGAATTATAAATTTTATGAGTAGATCTGACTTATTATTTTTTTTTTGCATTTTTTTTGTTAAAGCCTTGGTGATGAAAACTTAAGTAGTGCAAATTTTTATAATAAAGCATTTAGCACCTAATCTTGAATGTTGAAAAATTAAGTAGTGCAAATTCTTATGCACATTGTATAACATTTTATGCAACCAATAAAATTCTACCAAACAATATAACACCCTCTTTAAAAGTCATTAACAAGGTTGTTACATTTTAAAAGCCTGTTACATTTTAAGACCATTAAAAGGCTATTAATGCCTTTGGAGTTATAACTCTTATGATTGATGCTATTTATGAAGGAGATACAACTCTTATGATCAATGCTTTTTATGAAAGAGTTACAAAATAACACACATATATGGGCATACGTACACACTTTATTCACATGTATATGCACACACGATCCACATGAAATCATTATCTCATCAACTTCTCATTATGTATTCAGCACTAATATTGTTTTTATTATGATTTGTAATCACAGGTACAACTTGCTGCAGAAGGTAGATTGTGCATACTGGCTTCATGTCAGTTTCGGTTTCCAATAAGGTAAATCTTGAACCATAACATGTATATTATCATTGGAAGATTTGAGCAAAAAAAGAATAGGTAATCAAACATTCGTGTTATTGATTCCATATGTTTTTTAACTGTTTACGTATTCAATTCGTGACGAGTTACCTAACTCCATGCATGCATGCATGGATAAATGTTGAAGCAGTCCCAAAAGTTAAGCAAAACACACACCACGACTTTTATTTGCCGCCTCTAGGTATGTTCCAATTACACATGTTTCTGTTTTTATGTTTGATTAAATGTATTAACTTTTGACCTTTTTTCAGCGACGATTCTCTCTTTTTTATTGTATGGTGCGCTTCAAAAAGCACAGATTTCGCAAAAAGCTTAAAGAAATTGGAAATGAGCTTAGGGCTATTAACCGTCGCTGTAACATTAAGAGTTAAAACATTGATGTTTGCAATTAACCGTCGCCGAAACAATATCGACACATGTTCTTTGTTTGGCACTTGAATACGTGATATGCCCATGGTGTTCTTTTGTTTCCTTTTTTTGTAAATTAGTTATTTTTGGTATAAATGGTGGTTATTGGTTATGATTAATGCTAATTTTTGTAACATCGACATTTAATCGTGTGTAAATGCCTTTATATTTTCAGTTATAAAAAAATCAAAAGCCTCTTATGATAAATGTTACTGATGGATTGAGGAGTTTCTCAAGGTGCAGGATAATGACAAGCCAAAGGCAACAATGTTGCACGTCCATGCCCGCCCGCCCGCCCGTTTTGGCCCGTGCCCGTTTTAGCCCGTTGCCCATGCCCGCCCGCCCGCCCGTTTTGCCACCTCTAGTTGTAGTGGTGTGTTTAACACACATTGTATCAATTGAAAAGTCTGTTTTTATGCGTACAACATACTAAATTCTTTCTACCCAAAGATTCAAATTAATCTTAAAACAATATGTTGCCTGCGGGTCAACACTACATAGCCCCGTATGTGTGACCCTTACTAAAAAACTCATTTCAACCGAATATATTTTGAATGTACTGTCATTGCCCCTTATTCAAACATGTTGAGTGACCTTTATGTATGTAGTGCTAATTATTCAATTTTAGGAGCCTAAAGGTGGGCATGCATAGGATTCATGAGAGTGGATGACTATTTTCTTAATGATTTACATATCACTCATACATGTATGTGCACTTACAGATAAACGAATTGAAGGAGCTATAAAAACAACCTGATGCGAAGTATTTTGGAGATACTTACAAGGTCATTAGCCCCAAATTTATGAGGTATATCAAGTAGAAATAAAATAAGAAGAATATTTAAAATGAGAAGGATAAGAAGAAATCACAACCACACAAGATGGAGTTGTAATTGCTTAACAAGGCTTGTGTACCAAGATGAAGCAAATGAAGTTCTATGAATTGTTTGTACTATCAATAATGAGTTCATTTTAGAAAGAAGAATATATAGTTAGTAGTTACATTTTGGGATCACTTCTGGTATTATTCGCTACCATATCCTCCTGTTATGTTATTGTAGTTTGACGTTGAATGCATACAGTGTAACTTTTGCTATAACAAGTTTTAAACATTGCATGTTTAAGTCTCTAGATAAGGCATTTGTGGATTTCACTACAAAATATACATTACACTTATCAAAATGTCAATTTGATAGCTCTCTTCCCAAACAGACACCGAAAATGACTATCACAGAGAAAGAAATACCGTATGTCGCGAAGTAGGAAAAATATAATAATAAAAGGAATGTGGCATTCAAGATTGAACCTTCATTAGAATAGACTCCTCTTGCCCAGTTGAGATATCTAATGGCTACTGAACCATCTACATTCAAGTTTTCTTCATCGTTATTTTTTCCATAAAATAGTTTCAATATACTTAAACTTCAATTAACAATGTAAATCAAAAACTTTATACACAAATCTCTTATATGATAAGAGAAAAGAATAACTGAAAATGGTCAACAAATAAGAGAGCTCAATTATAAAAATCTTCAAATTAGCCAATTGAAAAGTCAAAATTAAACCAATTGATAAACATGGATAATAAATCGTTTCTTTACTAAAACCGCCCATAGTTTTATGTGTCAAAAATCGTTTCTTTACTAATAACGTTGTCTTCTTACGCCTTTGCATTTGTTTTAAGTTTACATTTATTTTATGGTTTCAAAACTTAAATTCCTATATCCTGACTGTGACCACCACCGGACATCCACCAGAACTTCATCAATATGACATGATAACGCATCCATTTGTATCTCAACATAATACTAAAAAAAGAATTGATCTAAACATAATGATAAATCAGAATTAAGAACCGTAATTAAAACAAAACTTAACTATTTGTTTTGTAATAAATCAAAACATATTATTGAAAACATAGAAAAAAAACCCGCGCGTGCGCGGGTATTATAACTAGTATGTGAATAAAAGAAAAAAATACACAATTTTGTTGGTGTGGAAATATAAGTGTGTACAAACAACCCTTTTTTTGTAGTGTCGAAGTTCGCATGCTATCATGGTTGATTATTTCACACCCTTTCACACCCTGTGTCATACATGATCAACTTGATGAATAAACATTAGTTGGTTCATAAAAAATCTTTCAACATTTTGTTAAAACTATTTCAATCATTTCCCTTGTAATACACATGCACATAATCTATTAATAATATAACTAGATTGATGGATTAAGAGAATAGGTGTTTTTTTCATCATAGAGGAAGAAATTCTTCAGCTTCTTTTGCTCCAATTTTCATGAATGCAGCTACAAGGAGCTTTACACATGAAGCCACATCGTTCCTGAACTCAGTTGTGCTGGTCTCATTCTCGCCACTCTCATCCTCTTATACACCAAGACACCCAACTTGCACACCTTCCGTGTAAGCTTTACATGCCATTAAGATATCACCTACACGATTGCGAAAATGCCCAACCACCAGGTTCTCGAAGTTCTGCATATAACATCTCCTTAATTAATCATACATATATACACTAAAGAAGTAGAAGCAAAAAGAATATTAGAAGGTTACCTCGGGTGGCTTTGTAATCAAAATCTGATTCTGTATGGATGTAAGAAGGTTGAGAATATTGGAAGTGCCAGGGACCCACATCGCACCCTCCTCCATTTGCCCGCTGTCCGTTGTTTTTGGATAGGTTAACCGAACTCTACCATTCTTGTGCAAATTTGGGTTGATAGCAAGACCGCGAGAGTGATACCCCACCCGCTGAAACCAATAAAATTAAAATAAAATTATCCCATTGATCATTCGTTCACAGAAATATGTATATCTATTATCTATATCTATGCATATAGTAGCGATCAACTAGATAAAAGTGCAGAAGATGCATACAGGTGGGCTCTTAGGATAGCTTCTTGGGAAATAAACATCAAAGAAGAAGAGACCATCATGATACGGAGTCCCTTTTGGTCCAATAATTGCAGCTCTTAAAAGATCCATCCTCGATTCATAAACCCTCGCAAAGATTGTGTCTGTAAACCAAACAAATTAGAACACACACAAAAAGAAATTTGGTATGTGTAATTAACTGAAACATACCAGGCAAGTTTTTCTTGAGAATCTTCCACTCTTTCTTAATATTATTAGCCCAACGTTTTTTTGGCTGAAACAAACCCCAATGTTGTTATTATTATAATTATTTGCATTATTTGCATTAGTTGCAGCAGTATAGCAGTACTATATTCATGTTAATAAATACACAACTTGCCTGATTCATTGGTGAGTTGTGCATGGAGAAAAGATGACCAGAATGGTCAGCAAGGTTTCTCATAATCATCTTATTATGAAATTATATATAGCTGATATGATACGCTTACAAGAATTCAAATAGGGATACAAGTTGATCGAATTTTTTTTCCCAAACCCTAGGTCAAATTTTTATTACTCCATTAACCCAAACATAAACATACTTAAAGATATTATCGAAAAGGATTAGATATTAGCAAGCAGATCGATGTTAAACGTACGTATACTAATTCAAAATTCGAGGTTTGGGATGCGAAGGATTTTACCCAAAGGTTACATTAAATGTTTTGTAACAACTTTTGCCTATTTAAGTGACAGGTTTGACTGAAATTAAATGACCATATTTATGGAGGATCATAGTGACGTATGAACCATGTGTGCATGTTCAAGGTGTTGCTGATACGCATAACAGGAAAACAAAATTAAAAAGTGTAGTTGGTAAACATTCCGAAAAAAAATGTAAAAGCATTAATAAAACTATAAAAACAGTTATAAACGGAGTACAGACCACCGTACATTCTCTCGGCATCGCACGTGGGTATCCTATTATTTTTATAACAATAGTTTGATATTGCTTGAAATTGTTCCAACATAAAATTAATTATCAAAATCCGTAAAGTTATTGTCACAAAGAAATTATTATCGAAAAGCTTCACTTGCCAAATAATTTAACGTACTGCGGATACATGTACCCTAATGATTAAAATACGATGACACAAGTTGGAAACTTACATTACGCTTCCTTTTTGCATACTCACTAACCTTCACGTCCATGTCAGCAGCTGATGATTAAAAAAATACCACACAAATTAATAACAGATATATAATAATCAGCAGTGTGATGATTATAAAGAACACCAAAAAAAATTAAAATCGATTCGACGTGCAAGGTTTCTCATAATCATCTTATTATGAAATTATATATAGCTGATATGATACGCTTACAAGAATTCAAATAGGGATACAAGTTGATCGAATTTTTTTTCCCAAACCCTAGGTCAAATTTTTATTAATCCATTAACCCAAACATAAACATACTTAAAGATATTATCCAAAAGGATTAGATATTAGCAAGCAGAAGAAATCGATGTTAAACGTACGTATACTAATTCAAAATTCGAGGTTTGGGATACGAAGGATTTTACCCAAAGGTTACATTAAATGTTTTGTAACAACTTTTGCCTATTTAAGTGACAGATTTGACTGCATTAAATGATTATATTTAATTTGGTCTGTAAACCTCTAAATTTTTAAATATGAAGGATAATTATAGATGAATTATGGAAGATATTAATTGGTTAAATTAATCTTCATTAATTCCAATGGATAGTTTTGAGAAATACTACTATTAAATAGATATCACAATTGCATGGAAAGACACACATAAAACCTAAACACATAGAAACAAAAGGGTTCTGGATTTGTGCCTAAAACAAGAACTGCCCTTGGTTTTATCCCAAGGAGGATCTTTCATAATACCTAGGCGTAGGGTCAAATAATCTTCTTTGAAAAGTGATTGCACGACTTCAAGTGATATCCGGTAACCATCTTTGGTAATTAGCTAGGCTATTGATTGTCTTCTCCCCGATGTGGGCTACCAACAACCAAGAATCAAAGAAGATTATTTTATGATAATCAGTGGTTGCTGCTGCTATGAAACACTTCTTCAAACTTTGCCAAGCTTGACAAGTTTGAAGGGGTGTATGTGCTGACTACTCCTATTCATGATGATGGCCAAGTGGGACAATGATGACAATGACTGTAGAGGTTTAATCCTCAAAGGTATGTCTGATCTTTTATTTGATATTTAGCAAATTGTTGAATCTAGAAAAGAATTATGGGATTTCTTGGAGACCAAATATATGGCTGAGGATGCATTAAGTAAGAAGTTTCTTGTTAGTAATTTCATCAATTACAAAATGACTGATTCATGACCTGTTACGGAATAATATAATAAACTTCTTGGAATACTTAGTAGATTTACATAACATAAAATGAACATGGATGAGACCATTCAGGTCTCTTGTATCATTGATAAACTCTCTCCTTGTTAGGAATGATTTCAAGCATACCTTGAAATATATGAATGAAGAGTTAACTCTAGTTGAGTTGGGCAGTCATCTGCGCATTGAAGAGTTTCTCAAGGTGCAGGATAATGACAAGCCAAAGGAAACAATGTTGCACGTCCATAGTGATTGGACGTGGTTGTATAGATCTTAGTTTTAGTTCTGGAAAGATTGTTTCGTTGTTCAATGTTTTACATATTCCTAATATAAGGAAGAATTTCGTTGTTCAATGTTTTAGAATGAAAGGAAGAGATATGATAAGGTTAAAGCTTATATTTTATTAATATTAACAAACTTGATACTTTTTTTTTCTAAAAGGAACTATCACTTTAGTGATGTAATCGTCTTACAACTGTGATATTTTTTAGTTTCATTACGATATAGTATGCCTCAAACCGAAAGGTTCAATCCCAATATAAACATTTACATTTTTTCTTTATATTTTATTTTGGTTTTATTACTTTGCCCTTAACTTTAATTTGAGATTTTGTTATATACTAAAAGGTTTGTAGACAGATCTCGAATAAAGATATAATGAACATATGTTTATTTAACTTTTAGTTGAAGTATATGATTGTTTGACAATTAGTTGAAGTATTTAAGATCATTGCAAGTGTGCATATGTATTTTTTGGTCTATATGATTATAGATTCGTTTGATTGTCATGGGTCACAAGTTATAATTCGACATATATAAGTTTTTGTTTATGGCTTATTTTATCAATTAGTTTTAAAATTAATTTAACATTGCATAATTTGGTATAACTGGCTTTTTTGTTTTTATATATTCATTTCAGGGGATGACTCAATCATTTAGGAATGACGTTGTGTGATGAAGATGATCAATGGATGCATTTGTGCTTTTAGATGGTGGGCACACATACTCTCAAAGCCGTGCATATATGTTCTCGAAGCCGTGCATATATGTTTTTAAAAAATGTGCGGAGATGTTATAATGAATTTGATAACACATTTGTTTTTTAATTGTATTTTACTTGATATCAAATTTTGTATATGATATTTTTGTTATTGGTCAGACACCATATGTATAAAAAGTGACAAATGTGAGGGTCTCCACGTTAAGTCATTCATTAATTAAATACGACTTACTGAAAAAATTAAACAAACATGTCCTAATAAGTTTTAGTAGTGTAATCAAGTCTAAACGAATCAAACTTTGGCACAGCTCGACTCGACAATATTTTGTGCGGCTCGAGAATGTTTAAATAATGCTCGAGCTCGGCTAGAAAAGCTTGAATTATTTGTAATGATGTATTTCTTAAGCCAGCTAAAACTGAAATATTTGAATTCGACTCCAACTCGGCTCGATCATAAACTAACTTGAAGCGTATGCTTATAAATTAAAAAAAAACATTAAAATGATAGTCGATTTTCAAAGTACCTAAATGACAAAAATGGTGTTCGTGTTTTAGAATGTGTTAAAGAGATGTATGATTCGTTTGGTTCGAGTTCTGCATTTTGGTTAATATGGGTATAAATACCACTATATATTAGTTTAGGGATTAGCGATTTTGTGTGGTTATTTACCTGGTTATTATTCGTTTATTGATGCGATTATTAGGTTGAATGAGGGGTGGGATTGGCTGAGGAATGGTTTGGAATGGTTCACACATTGTCACTATATTTAAGCAATGTTGAAACCTTCATCATCTAATCCCTTTTTATGATGCAAACAGAGTAACAGGGAGGAGTTTCAAAACATACCAAACACCGATTATTCCTGTTGTGTTTCTGTTTTCCCAAACTCAATAACAAATAAGCACTGAAACTCCACAAGTGCCTGAATGAACCAATTTCAGCTGGTCTCAACTCTCAAAGGTGTGTCAAGACTAAGGACAAAAGAAATGAGCCGTGAAGTACTCTAAACTAAGCCTACTTCCCCATCACTTAAAATAAATTCCAAACACTGAAAATGCACACCAAGCAATAAATGGAGTTTGAAATCTAATAACTTTAGAAAAACTGAAGCTGTAACACTGAAAAGCATCTTCTAACTAGGCCATGATTTACTGCTTCAAGCGCCTAAGGGGTAATTCAAGACCTAGTTAAAAGCAATGAACCACAGAACCCATGCGGAAAAATAAAGGCCCTTGACAAACACCTGTGTCGCGTATAACTGGAAAACGTCATCTTAGGCATGTATCAGCAAGTTATAATTAATCTTGACGCCCAAATGATAATTTGCGACGATAGCCCTACTTAAGCAGGTAATGACCTACAAACCACCTATTTAACTTCTAACATCAAATCTTTCAACAATTAAACAAACTACGGGTTACAGTCAAGCTTACACACAACTACTTCCAGCAAAAGGTTGAACATAGTAACGGTCGTAGTACAAGGTTACCAAAAATGGTACTAAAAAGAAGAACATCAACAAATTCGAATAATCGTCTTTGAAGAGTCATATAAACATTTAACGGTCATAGTACAAGGTTACCAAAAATGGCAATAAAAAAAACATTAATCGTCGTTTTTGTCTTGTTCGTCGTTCACGTCTTGTTCATTTTCATTCTCCCCTCCATCTTCGCCATCTTCATTTGCATCATCACCTTTGCCATCTTCATCTTCACCATCATCATCATGGTCTCCTCCATGATCGCCATCGGCAGAACTTTGCACCAACAAAATACATATTAATTTCAATATACAATCTTTATAATAAATCGACTAATAACAAAAATAGCAACTACGGTAAGAACATCTAATCATATGATCTTTAAGGTAAAAGAAAAAGAACAAATAGTCGTACTCATCAACTAACATGTCGTCGTTCTCGTCTTGTTCATATTCATTATCTCCTTCTCCAATCTCGCCATCTTCATTTAGATCATCACCGTCGCCATCTTCCTCCTCATTTTCATTTTCATCTTCATAATTATCATCATCTCCTTCACCATCATCACTAGAACTTTGAAAAAATAAACAATACAAATTGTCATAATCTCACCTATTTAAATATACAATCTTCAAACATACAATCTTCAAACGATAACAATTTAAACTAATAAACAAAAGAACTAATTATGGCACTAATTATAATCTTACAAGATACAATCTCTAAGGGTTTAGGTAATTAAATAGCAACACAATTTTCCCGATGTACCGATTTGGTACATAGACTGCAACTTAATCTATTTTTGTAGCAATATGAACACAAAACCTTTTTTACCAGAAAAGTTAAGTGTTGATTACATTCCCGGTTATGATATATAAGCCATAAGCTGCTTATATAGCCTAAGCTCAGTTCATAAGCTTAGCAAAACAAATACAACGCTTAGTTGAAAATTTAAAGAAAAAGATAATCACAAATGTTGAAAATTTTAAATTAAGATTAAAAACTAACCCATCATCAGAACTATTATCCTCAACTTCATCTGCTGCTTCTCCATCATCGTCATCGGACCTTGAAAGAAAACAATAGAAGTAGTCTTAAACATCTCACTCATCTAAATATACAGCCTTAAACTAAAACGTTTTCAGAAATAGATTAATTTGAATATACGATCTTTAAACTAAATCAACTAATAACAAAAAACAGCAACTACGGTAAGAACTATCTAATCATATGATCTTTAAGGTAAAACAAAAAGAACAAATTGTTAGGGGAAAATGCGTACTCATCAACTAACATGTCGTCATTCTCATCTTGTTCATATTCATTATCTCCTTCTCCAATCTCGCCATCTTCATTTGGATCATCACCTTCGCCATCTTCATTTGGATCATCACCTTCGCCATCTTCATCTTCATTTTCATTTTCATCTTCTTCATTATCATCATCTCCTTCTCCATCATCACTAGAACTTTGAAAAAATAAACAATACAAATTTTCATAATCTCACCTATCTAAATATACAATCTTCAAACATACAATCTTCAAATGATAACAATTTAAACTAACAACCAAAAGAACTAATTATGGAAAAAATTATAATCATACAAGATACAATCTCTAAGGGTTTAGCTAATTAAATTGCAACACAATTTTCCCGATGTACCAATTTGGTACATAGACTGCAATTTAATTGATTTGTGTAGCACACTTTCACCCTTTGTCCCAATATGAACACAAAACCTTTTTTTACCAGAAGATTTAAGTGTTAATTACATGCCCGAGTATTATAATCTTTTTGCCCTTCAACAAAAGTAAAAGGACTAAATTGACGTCGTCTTCTTCATCTTGTACTTTTCCTTTAAATATCTATTTACTTTAAATGAATAGTGCACAAAATTTGTAAATAACTCAAATAAGCCCAAACCAAGTGTTTGGCTACGCTTATATGAGTAGGCTTATCAGCTTAGACCCAAACACTTAACATGAGCTTATGAGGTTATGATATATAAGCCATAAGCTGCTTATATAGCCTAAGCTCAGTTCATAAGCTTAGCCAAACAAATAAAACGCTTAGTTCAAAATTTAAAGAAAAAGATAATCACAAATGTTGAAAATTTTAAATTAAGGTTAAAAACTAACCCATCATCAGAATTATTATCCTCAACTTCATCTGCTGCTTCTCCATCATCATCATCGGACCTTGAAAGAAAACAATAAAAGTAGTCTTAATCATCATACTGATCTAACTAAACTAAAACGGTTTGAGCTGCAAAATTCTCAAATGTTGAAAAATTAAAATGAGGGTTATAAACTAACCCATCATCAGAAAAATTATCCTCATCGGGATCTACAACACATCCATCCACCCCATCATCACCGTAATGTGTTTGCAGGAATAAGTAAATTTGTTCTTCAATAAAATCTCTTCGATCCCACAAATCCACATTCAATTCTTGCTCCAATTGTGTTCGGACACTATCAATTGTTTCTAAACCGATATCACAACTGTACATTATTTGATGCAGCCTGTTAATGATTTGCTCATCATCAACTTCATCTTCATCCTTTTCTCCGTCTCCATCATCTTCTTCATCGCCATCCTCATCTTCACTTTCATGGTCTCCTTCTTCACCATCAACATCAT